>VMDO01026659.1:0-26374 GCA_007922755.1 Pedetes capensis | reverse complement strand
CTGCTCTGTCTGAGGACCCAGATTTGATCCCCAGCATCACAAAAAAGGGAGAAGGACGTGGCAATCCACTCCCAAAGCCATCCTGAAACAATCAGCCTTTGAAAACCCTATGATAGTCGCTATGAGTCGGACCCAACTTGACGGCACCTAACAACAACAATATCTCTAAAGTGTCTATGCTTTGGGTACTAATGTACCCAAAGTGTCTCTAAAGTGTCATCTCTAAAGTGTCTATGCTTTGGGTACTAATGATTGTGTGAGTGTTAAACATTAAAGAAATCCCATCAGTTCATTCTCCATGAGGCTCTTCCTAACCTCCAGTGTTATTAGAATGTCGTAAAATTCATCCTGTTTCTAGTTCTGCCATTGCCTATAATGGAAGCAAAATCTTGGGAGACTTTCTCTCTTCAGTTTAAGCACTATATGTCATAAATTATTTCATAATAAAATCTTCCTTGACATTTATCTGGAGAACTATTATAGATGACTTTTTTTTTTTTTCTTTTGTGGTACTGGGGTTGAACCCAGGGCCTCGCACCTGCATGCTTGACAAGTGCTGGACCACTGAGCTGCGCCCCCAGCTCATTTTTTTGACTTTTTGAGACAGGGTCTCGCTAAGTTACGCAGACTTCCTCTGGTCTCGAACTTGTGATCCTCCTGCCTCCGCCTCCCGAGCCGCTGGGATTACAGGTGTGCGCCACCACGCCCAGCACAGATGACTTTTCTTAAAGACAGGTCCAGTTAGCTTTCCTAGGGCCTACTATGTGCCGGGCATAGTGCTTACTGCATCCCCGTAAGTTACTGAATTTCACAGAAAACCAGACACTGCAAAAATAGCGCTAGTCTTTAAAGGCCTGAGGGGTTGTCACGGCCAGGAGGCTCCAGGAAGTGCTGCGAACAAGCAGCAGTCTTCCTCCTGCGCTGACTGACTTTGTAAAGGATCCAGTCCATTGTCCAGCTATTACGTTTAGGATCTTTGGTCAAAACAGACTAAGCTTGCACACCCATCTCCGGTTATGCCAATGGCCTGGAGCAATTACGTTAGTCAAATCGGGCTGAAGGAAAGTCAGCAGCAGAGCTGATTCAGATCTGACTAGATCTATTCTCTCTCTGCACTAGAGCAGCACATTTAGCCAGATGTGATTCATATCCTGAGTAAGGCAAGTTAACTTAGAATCAGCAGAGCCCGCTAGGCAAAAGATTGCTGCAGCTGATCCCATTCAGACCTGAAGTGGGGTGTGTGTTTGTTCATTTGTTTTGTAGAACTAGGGGGTTGAACCCAGGGCCTCACACATGCTTTGCAAGCGCTCTACCACTGGGCTGTACCCTCTACCCATTTTTTTTTTCTGTCTTGAGACAGGGTCTCCCTAAATTATGCAGGCTGTCTCTGGCCTCGAACCTGTGATCCTCCTGCCTCTGCCTCTTGAGTTGCTGGGATTACAGGTGTGCGCCACCACTCCTGGCTGCATAGCCTGTTGTTGATCAAAACATTGTCCTTCAGCACTTGACTGTCTATCAGCTAGCACGCTGATAGCCCCAGAGTAGCCCCAGAGTATTACAACCTAGTAAGGGGAGCAACAGAAATACATGACACTGGGAGAAACCAAAGAAGGAGGAGTGAAAATTCACAGTGTGCACACTGCTCAACACTGAGAAGCAGAAAGAGGACAGCATTTGCAACTGTCCTCCTGGCCTCTACTCAGGGACTTGTTTGTCTGCCTTCCCCAGTGACTTGGCTAGTTCTGGCCCAGATGGTATTGGAGTTTGTATTCCTACCACCTAGCCAAGTAACTGACAAAAGACAGGCACTCCGCAAATGTTGAATAAAGCATGTAAGAATGGTGTTCAATAGTTCATCAAGGGCCTGCAGCTGTAGCCCTGTGGCATCCCATCCCGTCAGATCTCGGAAGCTAAGCAGGGTCAGGCCTGGTTAGTTCCTGGATGGGAGACCTCCTGGGAACACCAGAAGCTGTAGGCTTGGGAGAAGGACCTGGCAACCCCCTCCCAAAAATCAATCTGCCACTGAAAAACCCTGTGCACAGCAGAGAAGCACTGACAATAGTGTTTCCTCTGTTGTACAGAGGGTCGCTATGAGTCGGATACTGACTCGACAGCACCTAACAACAACAACAAAGTTCATCAAGGAATCATCCTGCCAAGGTATTTTTTTTTTCTGGAATAACTTTTTTTTATCCTGTGATTATAAAAGTAACATATGCTCGTTATGTTAAAGAAGATAAAAATTTTATTTTTCTACCCATCCAGAGGCCTGCAGCCATAGCCCTGTGGCATCCGATCCCATCAGATCTCGGAAGCTAAGCAGGATCAGGCCTGGTTAGTACCTGGATGGGAGACCGCCCGGGCACACCAGAAGCTGTAGGCTTGGGAGAAGGACCTGGCAACCCCCTCCCAAAATAAATCTGCAATTGAAAACCCTATGAACAGCAGAGAAGCACTGACAAGTGTTTCCCCTGTTGTACAGAGGGTCGCTATGAGTCGGATACCGACTCGATGGCACCTAACAACAACACAACAACCCATCCAGAAACAATCACTATTATCATTTCCTTCTAGTCTTTTAACTTTCATATTACTTTTTAAATAAGCGTACAGTACAATGAGTTTCCTTGTGGCATTTCCATACAATTGTATCAGGCACTCTGCTCTTCACTCCCTCATTACCCTCTCCACAGCGCTCCTACTCCTCCCACTATTCCCCTCCCCCCTCCAAGTATATCCCCTTATCCTTTTCAATCTTACATGCATATATATTCTTTTCTTTTGAAAATAAATCCAGCTTCTCAATAGGAGAACGAACATGGCAGTCTTTGTCTTTCTGAGTCTGGCTTATTTCGCTTAAAATAACGATCTCTTTTTGTTGTTGTTATGTGCCGTGGAGTCGTATTCGACTCATAGCGACCCTCAGGGTTTTCAATGGCTGACTGTTTCGGGATTGCCTTGGGAGTGGGTTGCCACGTCCTTCTCCCATTTTTTGCGGTGCTGGGAATCGAACTCGGGACCTCAGAGACTGCAGAGCAGCGCTCTACCAACTGAGCTAAATCCCAGCCCCAATGATCTCTGGTTCCATCCATTTTCCTAAAAATGACATAATTTGGTTCTGCTTCAGAACTGAATAAAATGCTATTGTGTATATATACTATATTTTTAAATCCGCTCTGCTGATTGGCATTTGGGCTGATTCTGTATCTTGGTTACTGTGAACCATGCTGCAATGAACAATGAAGAACAATGTCCTTGCAGTATGATGACTTAGATGCCTTTGGGTATAGACCTAGGAATAATATAGCTGGACCATATGGTAGCTCTATTTTTAGTTTTCTGTGGAGCCTCCATACTGATTTCCATAATGGCTGGACTGGTTTACAGTCCTACGAGCAGTGTGTAGGAGTTCCTTCTCTCCCGCATCTCGCCAGCATTTGTTGTTTTTATGCTGGTAAAAGTCATTCTGACAGGAGAGAGATGGAATCTGAGTGCGGTTTTGATTTGCATTTCCCTGATGACTGAAGATATGAACAGTTTTTTGTACATTTATTGGCTATTTGTAGTTCCTTTGAGAACCATCTGTTCAATTGTCCACTTACTGGTTAGATTTTTTTGGTATTTAATTTTTTTTAGTTCTTTGTATATTCTAGATATGAATCCCCTGTTACATGTATAGTTGATAGATTTTTCTCCCATTCTGTAGGCTCTTTCTTCACTCTGTGGACTATTTCCTTTGCTGGGTAGAAGCTTATTAATTTTGTGCAATCCAATTTGTCAATTCTTGTCACTACTCCTGGCTACTGGGCTCTTTTCGAGAAATTCTTGCCTATGCCTCTGTCTTGGAACATTACCCTATGCTTCCCTCTGGTAGTTTCAAGGTTTCTAGTTTTCCGTTAAAATCTTTGGTCTGTTTTAAATTGAATTTTGGACAAGATGAAAGATAGGGATCTGGTTTCATTCTTCTACATGTGGATATCTCGATTTCCCAGCACCATTTGTTGAAGAGGCTTTTTCCAATATATGTTTTTGGCACCTTTGCCAAAAATCAGGTGGTTGAAGCTGTGTGGGATTGTTTCCAAGTCCTCTATTCTGTTCCATTAGCTTCAAGTGTGTTTTTGTGCCAGTACCAAGCTGGTTTTGTTATTGTGGCCCTGTAATATAATTTGATGTCATGTATTATGATGCTGGGCTGGGACTTAGCTCAGTTGTTAAAGCGCTGCTCTGCAGTCTCTGAGGTTCCAAGTTCGATTCCCAGCACCACAAACATGGGAGAAGGACGTGGCAATCCACTCCCAAGGGAATCCCAAAGCAATCAGCCATTGAAAACCCTATGACGGCCGGGCATGGTGGCGCACGCCTGTAATCCCAGCGGCTCGGGAGGCGGAGGCAGGAGGATCACAAGTTCGAGACCAGAGGCAGTCTGCGTAATTTAGGCAGTCTGCGTAATTTAGGCAGTCTGCGTAATTTAGCGAGATCCTGTCTCAAAAAGTAAAAAAAAAAAAATGGGCTGAGGTGCAGCTCAGTGGTCCAGCACTTGCAGAGCATGCAGGCACGAGGCCCTGGGTTCAATCCCCAGTACTGCAAAAAACAAACAAACAAACAAACAAACAAAAAAAAAACCCCTATGATGGTCGCTATGAATCGGACGCAACTTGACAGCACTTAACAGCAACAGCATTGTGATGCTTTCTGCATTGTCCTTCCTACTCAAGATTACCTGGGCTATGCTGGGACTCTTGCTTCCATGTGAACTTGAGGATTGGTTTTTCTTAGGCTGTGGAGAATGTCATTGGAATTTCAATGGGCATTGCATTGAATCTATAGATTGCTTTTGGTGGTATGGCTATTAGCATTAATTCTGATGATCCATAGCAAGCGGGTTCGCCCCATTGTCTAGTATATGTTTCAATTTCCTTGTTCAGTGTTTTGAAGTTTCCATTGTGCATCTCTTTCATTTCCTTGGTCAGGTTTCTTCCCAGATATTTTTTGGAGGCTATAGGGAATGGGGCTGTTTTTTGATTTCTTCTTCAGCATGTCCATTGTTGACAGAAATGCTACTGGTTTTTGAATATGAATTTTGAATCCTGCCACTTTGCTCTAAGAGTTGTCCGGTGGATCTTTTAAGTATAGGAGTGGAGAGAAGGATAACCTCTTTTTCAATTCTACTTTTATTAATTCAGATCTTCTCTCTCTTTCTTTTGCCAGTGTGGCCAAGGGTTTGTCAACGTTCATCTTTTTATTCCTTTGATTCCCTTTATTCTTTTTATACTAACTTTTTATTCCCTTGATTTTTCTGTATTTTGGATTTTTATTTTTATGTTTTTTAAGGGGAAAAAGAGAAGAAAAGGGAAAAAAGAGAAGAAAAGGACTAAGGATTGGAGTGGCTCTTCTGGGGGCCCTTCAGTCCTGTAGTCTGCCAGACAAAGCGGGAGGGCTGTTGTATTGGGGGTGTTTTTGTTGTTGTTGTTCAGGTGGGCGCTGATCCAAGACCAGTCACGGGTCTACTGTATGGCTAGGCTTTCTCAGTCTCCCCACAGGCTCTGCCTTGTCTACCTGCACCGTGGAGGGAGCAGGAGCCACAAGGTGCAGGGCTGCCAGCTGGCTGCCAAGTCAATAGCTGTGTCACACAGAGTCATATTGGGAAGCTCAGTGCCCCAAGGAGGGAGCACGAAGGCACAAGCCACAGGATCGCCAGCAAGTCACAGTCACTAGCCGAGGAATACAGAGCTGTAGTCATGGCTGCGTTGCCTGTGTTGCCTGCCCAGCTTTTGGGGCATGGCTGGAGTCACCAGTCATGGCTCCGTTGTCTGCTTGGCAGCTGCAGCGTGCCAAGCCGTGTACGTGGGTGCTCAGTCCCCCACCCAACTTCCTCACTGACTGCTCCTCCTGGCCTGCAACGGCCTTCTGCATCTGTCCCACACCAAGTACTGTGGCAGGATGTTCCTAGGCTCCCTGCCCTGTGGTTTGTCCTTGTTTGGGGACCCCCTCCCTCCCGTAGTTCAGTCTGAAACAATGAGCTCCCTCTCCAAATGGCTTCTGGCTCTCGCCCTCCAAGGACGGGCGTGACATGGCAGATTCAGTCTGTGTGGAAGTGACTCACAAGGGGAGCCACTGTCACCTCAGCACCCCCCTTTGGGGCCCAGGGCTTGGGAGCTCAATGAGCTCGTTCTGCGGGGAGGGATGCCAGGTTCTCTTTTCACCCCGGCCGCTTGGCTGACCTCCTGGGTGAGGGTTTTTCTGCTCCTAGCAAAGGCATCCAGGCTGTCGCCAAGAGCGAACGCTCTTCTTTTTCCTGAAGTCCCTTCTCTGTTTCTACATGTTCTCCAGCTGACCTACCAGCTTTTTTGTGGTGTATGCTGCCTTACTTCCGCTTTTCCCTTCAGAATCGGGTCTGTCCTTTGTTATTCTGGCTCTTTCTTCACAGAAGCTTAGGGAGGCAGCTTCCGGTTGGCCTCTTCACGGCTCCCCTCTTATCTTTTCTCTCCTGGGTAGATATCAAGTTATCTTCAAAGCCAAAATTTCATCATCATCATATTTTTATTTTTTTGAGACGGGGGCTCATGTTGTAGCCCAGGATGGCCTTAAATTCATATGATTTTCCCGCTTCTCTCCTAGTGCTGAGAGTACAGATGTGCACCCCCAACCACATCAGGCTAGCATATTATTTCTTTTCTTTTCTTTTTTTTTTTTTTTTTTGTGGTACTGGAGGTTGATCCCGGGGCCTCACGCCTGCATGCTTTGCAAGTGCTGGACCACTGAGCTTCCCCCCAGCCCTTTTATTTTTTTTCCTTACTCCCTGAGACAGGGTCTCCCTAAATTACATAGACTTCCTCTAGTCTCAGACTTGCAATCCTCCTGGCTCCACCTCCCAAGCCGCTGGGATTACAGACGTGCGCCACCACGCCCAGCTGCTATCATATTATTTCTAATATCTGTGTGGCATTCTCTTGATGGGTATTTAAGGTGTCTCTCTCTCTTTTTTTTTTTTTTTCTATTCTTGTTATCATAGATAGTGCTCCAATGGATACTTTGTATTTATATATTTTCTAAAAACATCTCCATAGGCCATAGCCCTACATGGAATTACTGGAAACATTTTTAAGGTTCTAAATAAAGTTGACAGATTATTTACCAAAAAGATTTATCAGGGCTGGGGATGTAGCTCAGTGGTAGAGGGCTTGCCTAGCACAGGCAAGGCCCTGGGTTCAATCCCATACACATGGGTATCTCAAAAGAGAGTCTCTTAATCGAAGAATCATAGTACGTATCCAACACTGTCCCGTCCCGCGGGACCCTAGTTATTCGCGGGGGTCGAAGGGGACCTGTCTGAAGAGAAATGGGCGAGAGAGAGAAACGAGACCAAGCAGGCAGTTGTCAAGGTCTGAATTTATTGAAGCAAAGGAAGGATTTTTATAAAGCGGAGAACGAGGGGAAGGGGAGAAGTTTTGTAATAATGCTGCCGGGTGGGTTTGTGGTTGGCCAATGCGCCGACCCAGAAAATGTTAGCCGCAGGTGTAAGCAAGAGGAAGGTTAGGAACAGGTCAAGTTCCCGAGGCAGGTGGGATGTGTTCATTCTGTGGTATCCCCTGCAATGGTTATTTCTCCACGTTTTAAGAAAGACCACAAGATGACAACAGTACTGAAGGTTTCAAGTTCCGCAGGACCGTGTCCCTTGGATGGCCCCGGCCCCTAACACAACACATGGATGTGGGCTTCTCAAGAGAAAGACTCACACTTAAGGGTCTGAACAAAGTAATATATGTTGTTATTGTTGTTAAGTGCCTTCAAGTCGGGTCCAGCTCATAGCGACCCTCCCTGATACTGTGCCATGCCCAGCACTATGTTAGTGCTTCTCTGCTATTCATATGGTTTTCAATAGCAGATTTTTGGGGAGTGGATTGCCAGGTCCTTCTCTGTAGGCTGCAGCACCTGGTATTCCCAGGCAGTCTCCCACCCAAAGATTAATCAGGCTAACGCTGCGTAGCTTCCAAGATCTGGTGGGATCAGATGCCCAGGTGCGTGTTCTCTTCTCTCTCTCTCTCTCTCTCTCTCTCTCTCTCTCTAGATATCTAAATAAAAATATATAAAGATAAAGATATATAGACATAGATATATAGATAAATATATAGAGAGATATAAATAGATATAGATAGATATAGATATAGATATAGATATAGATATATATTTATCTATATATCTACATATCTTTATATATTTTTATCTAGCTATCTAGATGTCTAGATACCTCTATCTATCTATCTATCTATCTATCTATCTATCTATCTATAAATCAGCTCATTGTTTTACTTACACTTTGAATAGGACCTAAGTTACATCCTTTGAGCAATATAACTTCAAAGGCCACAAAATCATTTTACATATATATGTATATATACACATATATGTATATATATACATATGTGTGCCTGCAGCCATAGCCCTGTGGCATCCGATCCTGTCAGATCTTGGAAGCTAAGCAGGGTCAGGCCTGGTTAGTACCTGGATGGGAGACCGCCTGGGAACACCAGAAGTTGTAGGCTTGGGTGAAGGACCTGGCAACCCCCTCCCAAAAATCAATCTGCCATTGAAAACCATATGCACAGCAGAGAGGCACCGACCATAGTGTTTCCCCTGTTGTACAGAGGGTTGCTATGAGTCGGATACTGACTCGACAGCACCTAACAACAACAACAACAACATACATATGTGTATGTATATCTATGTATACATATGTACACATATGTATATATATCTATGTATATCTGTATATGGATATAGAGACATATATATATATATGTAAAATGATTTTGTGGCCTTTGGAGTTATATTGCTCAAAGGATGTAATTTATATCCTATTCAAAGTTTAAGCAAAACAATGAGCTGGTTTACCTAATCTGTCTAGCTTAAAGAATTTCCTCTTTTGTGAATGAAATTATAAATTGGCTTTACAGGGTGTATTGTCTAGGTTTAGAGATAAGAGAAGTGCCAATGAGACAAACACATAGGATGAAGCAGGTCAAAAGAAGTTCCATTGTTCAGAGGATTTAAAAGATGAAGTAGAAATATTTTGGTGTACTTCCTATCTAAGGAATTCCTCCCTAGTAAAATGAGACTATCAGGTGGTCCAGGTGAGCTGCATAGGTTTACAGATAAGGAAAGAGTCACAAGGGACAGTTATCTAGACATATGTTGACTGCATACATGGCCTATAGTTTTGTTTGTGAGATTCTCAAAGAAGCACAGGATTATGGGGAAGAAAGTAAGGTTGAACCCTAAGGTCACATACATTTTGACCTGAGTATAGTTTATTGCTATTTTAACGTTTTCACTTGAAATATCTCTCAAAATAATGGGAGGCAGAGGCAGGAGGATCACAAGTTCAAGACCAGAGGCAATTTATGTAACTTAGCGAGACCCTGTCTGAAAAAAGTAAAGGAAAAAAAAAAAAAAAGGGCTGGGGGTGCAGATCAGTGGTCCAGCACTTGCAAAGCATGCAAGCAAGAGGCCCTGGGTTCAACCCCCGAGTACCACCCAAAAAAAAAAAAATCTCTCTCAAAATAATGTCTCTGTGTAGGCAGTTTTCACAGCAGTTTTCTTGGTAGTTGTGTTGAAGTCCTTGACTCTCAGCAGGCAAGACTTAAATCCAATCCCAGAGTAAGGACTCTTTTCCCTTCCCATGTCCTCTTAATTTTCCTGTCTTCCTATCCTGCCTCCATACCCCCGACATTTTAACTTACTCTTTAATTCTCATTGTGCTGACATATTCCAGTAAGGTCGGGGATTTTCTTTCTTTCTTTCTTTCTTTCTTTTTCTTTTCTTTTCTTTTTCTTTCTTTCTTTTTTTTTTTTTTGTGGTAGTGGGGGTTGAACCCAGGGCCTCGCACCTGCATGCTTTGCAAGTGCTGGACCACTAAGCTGTGCCCCCAGCCCATTTTTTAAACTTTTTTGAGACAGGGTCTCCCTAAATTAGGCAGACTGCTTCTGGTCTTGAACTTGCGATCCTCCCGCCTCCGCCTCCAGAGCCGCTGGGATTACAGGCGTGTGCCACCGTGCCTGGCGGGATTTTCTTATGGTCAGAACATGGGATTGTTTCCAACTCTTGCTAATAAATTTGCTATTTTTTGCACCTTTGCACAGTTTTTCTACCCCCTACTTTTCTTGTTAATGTTGTTGTTAGGTGCCATTGAGTCGGGTCTGACTCATAGCAACCCTATGTACAACAGAACAAAACACTCCCTGGCACTGTACCATGCACACATTTTTTTTTTTTTAATGTTTAAACTCATTGTTGCAGCCACTGTGCCGATCCATCTAGTTGAAAGTCTTCCTTTTTTTCGTTGACCCACCACCTTCCCAAACAAGATGTCCTCTTCCAGGGATTGGTCCCTTCTGACATGTCCAACGTATGTAAAACGCAGAGTGCTTCCAAGGAGCACTCTGATTGTATTTCTTCTAGCATGTCCCCCAAAGACCACTCCAAACTCAAGAGCTCGCACAGAGATTTTAATAAGCAGCAGAACAGAGTGGCTGCCCCCAGAAATGAGAACAGCAGCAAGGTACTGCATGATAACTCCTTATATGGGGGCGGATTGGAATTTTCCAGTTGAGGCAGATGTTAGGGGAGTGGTTCCAGTGGCACCACAAATGGCATCTCCCCTGACCGTGCCATTTTAAAATCAGATTATGTCCAAAGGGGGTGAGCCTGGGGCCAGATGAGATAATAGATTAAGCAAGGTGGGGCAATACCAAAGAGTCAAGTTAAGTATTTGAAATGACCTTCCTGGAGGCAGAGACTTAGTTTATGAAATGGCGGCTGAAAACCAAGATGGCTGCACAGATGGTAACACAAAAACCAATAGATGGGCAGATCATGGACCATCTTTCCTAAGCAAGGTGCGCTGCCTGAGCATCTTTCCTAGAGGTAGGGACATTTAAACTTCTCATGAGAATCTGGGAAGTCCCTTCAGCGTTCTGAATCTCAGTTTTCTCATCTATAAAATAAGGGATTCGGATTGAATGGATGAAGGTGCTTTTCGACCACAAATCTAGCTAAAGTTCTCCTCGTCTTTTCCCTTTACCCTAGCCTGACTAGTAGGGGCTCAGACTCTAACCTCTAACTTGGTACTGAGGCAGGATAGAAAGACGGCGAAATCTGGGGGACATGGAAAGGGAAAGAGCTTTCACCTCATGATCTGCTTTGCGCCCCATGAGCTGAGAATCAGGAGCTTTGACACAACTACCAAGAAAACTGGGGCTGGGATTTAGCTCAGTTGGTAGAGCGCTGAGCTGCAGTCTCTGAGGTCCGGAGTTCAATTCCCAGCACTGCAAAAATGGGAGAAGGACCTGGCAATCCATTCCCAAGGCAATCCCGAAACAGTCTGCCATTGAAAACCCTATGAGGGTCGCTATGAGTCGGATACCGACTCGATGGCACCTAACAACAACAACCTAGAAAACTGCTGTGAGAACTGCCTGCATCGAGATGTTATTTTTGAGAGACATTTTAGATCATGAGAATGCTAAAATAGCAATAAGCCATGCTTGGGGTCAAAACGTATGTTTGACCTTGCTTTTCCCTCTGTAATTCTGTGCTTCTTTGAGACCCACCCAGGCAAACCCTTCATGATTCTTTTCTTAAAGCTATATATATACAATGTAGCTCCTGAACCACTTCATAATCAATCTCATTTTACTAAAGGGAATTTCCTCTCATAGGAAAAACCTAAACAATGGAACTTCTTTTGATCTTATTGGCCCCTCCCTAATCCATGACAGGGGTCTGTGTAGGTAGAGTTTGAGATTTACTTGGCCCCCCAGAGCTGGGCTCCCAGGACTGACATCACACAGGGTGTGGCCTAGGTTAAATAAAATTGGAGGGGACCCATGCCCAAGGGCTCTTTTCTGCCCCCCTTTACTGGTAAATGTTGGTGGGGTACAGAGTAACACAGCATTGGCTTTTTCCATTATGCAACTATTACATCACTTTTGGTTACTTACAAGGTTTATGGAACCTTTTGACCAATATGTAGTAAAACTCATATGCATATTTGGGTTCTGTTTCCCTATTTTTCCCGTGTACCCATGAAGTTGTATCATTTACATTGAGATTGTTTCTCCTCCCCATACCACCTGGGCTCTGTGTGTGTGTGTGTGTGTGTGTGTGTGTGTGTGTGTGTGTGTGTGTGTGGTGGTTTGCTTGTTTGTTT
The DNA here is from genome assembly GCA_007922755.1 of Pedetes capensis. Classification (NCBI taxonomy): domain Eukaryota; kingdom Metazoa; phylum Chordata; class Mammalia; order Rodentia; family Pedetidae; genus Pedetes; species Pedetes capensis. Next base: position 14,166 of record VMDO01026659.1, on the reverse strand, counting down.
GTTTGTTTGTTTTTTTGTTTTTCTCTCTTGGGAATCCCATCTCCATGTCTTACATCTCTCTCTCTCTCCTGCCTGTGGCCACCCCCTATGTACTCTAAAGCGTGCACTTAATAAACTCTCTGTTTTGGGCTAGCATTTAGCTCAGTTGGTAGAGAGCTGCTCTGCAGTCTCTGAGGTCCTGAGATCAATTCCCAGCACCGCAAAAATGGGAGAAGGACGTGGCAATCTACTCCCAAGGCAATCCTGAAACAATCAGCCACTGAGAGCCCTGTGAGGGTTGCTGTGAATCCGAAAGGACTCCACGGAACCTAGCAACAACAACAACTTTGTTTCACCCTCTCTGACATGTCCTGAAATTCTTTTCTGTGATGAAGCCCAGGACCCAGCTTAACCTGAATGGAGGTCCCGACCAGGGGGACGCCTCAGGATAGTTGGCAACGCTGAGCTGCATCCCTCTGCTTGAACCACTGGTGACAGAGCTTGGGAGAGTCAGGCTTCCTTTTCCTGGGCTACACTGTCCCATTGAATTGTCCCCACGCTGGTGAAATCAGAGAGAGAACAGCATCAAGGGGTTCAGACCACAGGCTGGGTACAAATCTGGGTCCTGCCATTTCCTAGCTGTGTAATAAAACACTTACCCTTTTCCTGGTTCAATTTCTCTGTCTGTAAGGTTAGTCATTTCCTGCCTCACTGCATTTCATATGAGAATTAAATGAGTAAATGTTTATAAAACACTAAGAAGAGTGATCAGCACATAGTAAGTGGTTTGTAAAGTTTTTTTTGTTTTGTTTTGTTTTTTTCTTTTTTTACTTTTTTGAGACAGGGTCTCGCTAAATTACACAGACTGCCTCTGGTCTTGAACTTGTGATCTTCCTGCCTCTGCCTCCCGAGCCGCTGGGATTATAGGTGTGTGCCACTGTGCTTGGCTCATTTGTAAAGTGTTTTTTGAATAAACTTTTAAAAATTGGGGTTGGAGGTATAGATAGCTTGGTGGTGGAAGGCTCATCTCACATTCACAGGGTCCTGGGTTCAACTTCCAGGACTGAAAAAAAAAATTAAAAGAAAATCGAGCACCTGAACTCTGGGTCTCTTAGGACTGCAACAGCTTCTAACCTGGCACCCCACCTGTGGGTGCATTCCTATTCCTCATTCTAAACCCCAGAGACCTGAATCCCAAGTCTCTGCTTCAAAGTCGGCTGGGGCTCCCAGGCACCTCCAGGCTAGAGAAGAAAGGGCTCAGCTTAAAGTTCCAGGCTTTTCAAATGCACTGCCTAAATGCCAGGTAATGCTGTGATTCATGATTCATGGATCCTAGTTTATTTAAGAAGCAAAACAAATGAAAAGACAAAGTTACAATTTTAATTGTGAATTGGGACGTTTTAATGAACTACTGAGCAAATCAGGGTGTGACCAACTCTCCCAGCCACCAACTAACGCAACAAATTATAATTATACCGTTCACAAGATCATCATAATTGCAAAAGTTCTCACATTGTTACTTCAGGAAGCACAGAAGGGAAGACACAGATGTTGGTCAGGACCCCAGAATGAAGTGGACTTGACAGATGAAAGGCTTAACCCAACCAGCAGAGGACTCAGCCCTGCAGGGGGCTGAGCACCTTCCCCTTGGGTTTTGTCCCTTTTATTGAGCTTTCTTACATAAATCATGTAGATGTAAAGCTTATCTTCAAAGTACAAAGTGCAACAGAGCTTTCTGCATAAACCATGTAAACGTAAAGCTTATCTTCAAAGTATACAAAGGGAAACCAAAAAAATGCTATGTGACATCTGCCAGAGCAAGTCTGCCCTGATTATCTTATCTAGCTTGCATAGCCTCCCTGTAACCTGGAGCAGATAAACAACACTCCCTTGAAGGTTTGCCTTCATGGTCCCGGAAATCTCATGTGCAAGATTTATCAGGCAGGAGTCACTGTTCCATGAAACAAGTCGGCTCTGCAGGCTTCTTTTAATAGGGCCCGTGCCCTGTTCATGCCTCTCTTCTACACACAGAGATGACGCAGTGGGAGTTTTTTGATTCCTGGAGGGTCGGCTCTGGTGATCCTGGCAAAAGTGCTCTGAATCTAAAGCCAGATGAGTTTCCTGCTTCAAGTGGAAGACTTGTCCCTCAATAGCCTTATCCCTAGATGATATCAGCTGCAGGAGACATCTTCCCCTCAACTGCTTTCTCTGACCTCATCAGCTCCTCAGCATCTACTCCAGACCCCACCTTCTATTCACCTGTTAAATGAAATTTGGCCTAAAATTGCCTCCGTACACAGCAAACTATAATTTATCTTAATATGTAAACGAACTACAAACATAACTTCAGAGAATATTCTTTTGTTTTGTTTACTTTTTGAGACCAGGTTTTGTTTCATGGACCATGCTGGCCTTAAACTCATGATCTTCCTGCCTCAGCCTCCCTAGTACTGGAATTATAGACATGCTACCACACCAGGTCCCCACATATCCGTTGGCTTGTTGTGCTGTGGGGACTTGCCAGTTGCTGTGATGCTGAAAGCTATACCACCAGTATTTCAGGTATCAGCAGGGTCCCCCGTGGTAGACAGGTTTCAGGTAAGCTTCCAGACTAAGACAGACTAAGAAGAAGGACTGGGCAGCCCACTCCCAAAACAATTAGTCATTGAAAACCCTATGAATAGCAGAGAAGCACTGTCAAATATAGTGCCATAAAATGAGACACCCCCCCAGGCAGGAAGGCATTCAAGAAAAGTTTGGGGAAGAGTTGCCTGCTCAAAGTAGAGTTGAACTTAATGATGGGAATAGAGTAAAGCCCCTGGGACCTCCTTTTGCTGATGTGGCATGACTCAAAATGAGAAGAAACACAATGGCTACAACACTGGGCTCAAACTGTGCATGGCACAGTGCTGGGTAGTGCTTCATTCCGCTGTACTTAGGGTCACTATGAGCCAGATGCAATTCAACAGCACCTAACAACAACAAACCACACCAGGTGCCCTAAGAGGATATTCTTGTAACACGTATAGGAGTCTCATTCAATCACAGCAGCTGATCTTCCAATCATGAGCTGCAAATTGCTCAGACATGTCTAAGTAAGACAAATGCTGGGCTGTAAGCCATCTGGTTCTTTCCGTAGGTCAGGTCCTTCTGTGTATAAATACCATTGACTCACCTTACTGGACGGGGCTCTCTGAACATTTACTGGTTCGGGGTGCTGTTGCATTCATGAATAGTGTGTTTGCACAAATAAACTCTACTAACTTTAGTTTTTCTCTTTTAACAGACGGGTGTCAGAAGTAGGATCCAAAGTCGACCTCCAGTGACCCCCAGAAGCACCAAGTGACCAAGTATAGGTCCTCCCCAGGGTCCACTGTACTCACTGATTTACTGAATTAATTATGGTGCCCAGGTGAGTTCTGTCTCCAATTCAAGATCCATAGATTTGTGTTTTGAGCTGCCTGACTTTATTTGAGCAATGTTTTTTGTTTTTGTTTTTGTTTTCAGTATTGGGGGATTGAACCTAGGGCCTTGTGCATGCTAGGCAAGCACTCCACTACTGAGATAAACCCCTCAGCCTCTCTTTTCTTTGGGGTACTGGGAGACTGAACTCGGGGTCGTGCACATACTTTATAAGCACTCTACCACTGAACTGCATGCCCAGCCCTTTTTAAATTTTTTATCTTGAGACAGGATATTGCTAAATTACACAAGCTGCCCCCAGCTTTGAGGTCACAATTCTCCTGCCTCCACCTCCTGAGTGACTGGGATTAGTCATGCACCACTGTGCACTAGTCCCTACCCCTACACACACACACACACACACACACACACACACACACACACAATTTTTTTTTTTTTTTGAGGTACTGGGGGTTGAACCCAGGGCCTCGTGCCTGCATGCTCTGCAAGTGCTGGACCACTGAGCTGCACCTCAGCCCATTTTTTTTACTTTTTGAGATAGGGTCTCGCTAAATTACGCAGACTGCCTCTGGTCTCGAACTTGCGATCCTCCCACCTCCGCCTCCCGAGCTACTGGGATTACAGGCGTGCGCCACCACGCCCGGCCCACACAAATTTTTTTATCTTGCTACAGGGTCTTACTAAGTTTCACAGGCTACCTCTGGCCTCAAAGCTATGATCCTCCTACCTCAGTCTCCTGAGTTGCTGGGATTACAGGCATGCACCTCCGTGCCCAGCTACTTGGACAATTTTTACTGGACTGGGTCCATGATTGGATTGGATCTGATAATTAACTAGATTGGATCCAGTTAGAGACCTTAGTGAGTTTTTGAAAACAAGTATCCCCACGTCTAAGAAGTCTGGGACTCCAGCAGTATGCAATTCTACTTTCTAGGGTACTGGTTAATTTACGTGCAAGAAATCATGGGTCCAGAACATGTGCTTTTAGAAAAATGGGCTAATCTCATTAAGTACAATTTAGAAGTACAGTGACCACAGGAAGTTTTAATCCAGATAAAATTCTTCACTGGTGAATTGCACTAGAAAATAAAGGAACCGAAAGCCACAAAACCAATGGGATATATTCTTTGTTTTGTTTTGTTTTTGGTGGTACTAGGGGTTGAACCCAGGGCCTGGACCACTGAGCTGCACCCCCGGCCCATTTTGTAGATTTTATTATTTTCTGAGACAGGGTCTCGCTAAGTTACACTGACTGTCTCTGGTCTTGAACTTGCGATCCTCCTGCCTCCGCCTCCCCAGCCGCTGGGATTACAGGCGTGAGCCACCACGCCCAGCTGGATATATTCTTTAATTACACAGAGGACTCTAAATGACCAAATGAACTGATTGTCCATTTAAAAGTTCATTACAGAAAGTAAATGAAGGAAACCTAAAATTCTTTTAAAAATATATAGTCAAAAGCTTTAGCCATCTGGGCAGGAAATCCTGTTCCATTGGCCAGAAAAACAATTTGGATCCAGTGAGCTTGTGTTATTATACTTAACACATGGCTAAAATTTTAGAATTAAAGTTGTAGACCCTACCTCTACTTATAAGCTTATTATAGACGTGTATGTTTGATATATATGCTTGATATTTTCCTATTTCCTTCTGACATTGCCAACGTAAACTGTAAAACAGCTCAATTCAATTGGATTTAAGAAAAATAAGTGTTTATATAAATGAAGTATTCTGCCTGAAAATAAGAGCTATCCCAAATGCTTTTCAAGTTGATGTGAATTGGGTAATCATTGGTAAATTATAATTTTGTTTATTCAGTTAAAACAGGCATATCTTCAGAGTTTTCAGTATTAAATATAACATAGATGCATAACTTTGCTTACCTAAGCTTACTGGTAATAGGCACTTATAATATCTCTATATTACAAAATTTGTCAGCAAGAAAAATCACTTGAGGGTCAGCTGTTTAATAGCTAATCTTTTTAAGCAATCCGAGCATAATTGTTAAAAACAAGTCAATTGCACGCAGCAGGATGCAGGCAAGTCGTGTACAACTCATAGCAACCCTCATAGGGTTTTCAATGGCTGATTATTTTGAGATTGCCTCAGGAGTGGATTATCACATCCTTCTCCCATTTTTGTGGTGCTGGGATTCGAACCCAGGACCTCAGAGACCGCAGAGCAGCACTCTGCCAACTGAGTTAAATCCCAGCCCCAGTGAATTGCATAGGTATAAGATAAAAGTCCCACGTCACAGGTGTCCTTCCTTGAGAGCTCATTTATAGGTTCTTGAAGGGGAGGCAGCTACTCGTCTACCCTTGATGGAAGGACGGTTCTCCTCTGCTGGGGAACGCCATCATCTTCCGCTAAGCTTCAGGAGGGACGCACATGGAGCGGTGAGGAAGGAAGGGGAGATCTGCCTGGCCAGCTAAATCAACTCTGGCGATCAGTGGGGTGACAGATGTTGCAGCCAGATTGCCCTCACAGCCAAGATGTCCTTCCTACACCAGAGTGTTTTAACACTTATTACCAAGAATGGAAAGTTGAGGCTGAGGGAAACCTGTACCAATAACAATTGAATTCTCCGGCTTAGCCAACACAAAAACAAAACAAAACAAAATTCCCTAAGAGGATACAGACACAAATTTGGCCTCCTCCACAATCTTCTGTTAAAGACATTTGGAACAGTTAGTACACACGTTCAGTGCCACATCAACAATTTGTAGTATGAGAAAGAACATGTCTTGAGAAGTCAGGAAGATAGATCTGCCAATCTACAGATTGCAGATGTGGTCAACGGTTCATAATTATTTTGCTTCCTCATGACCACTGGAAATCAAGGACACTAAGTCAAAAGCTCTAATTAATATATGTAACTAAAATCACTGGGCTGGGATTTAGCTCAGTTGGTAGAGTGCTGCACTGCAGTCTCTGAGGTCCTGAGTTCAATTCCCAGCACCACAAAAATGGGAGCAGGACCTGGCAATCCACTCCCAAGGCAATCCCAGGGTCGCTGTGAGTCAGATACCAACTCAACGGCACCCAACAACAACAAAATCACTAGAAATAATGAGAAAATTACGTGCAAGAATACAAGAAAGTAAGATTTGCTTTTTTTTTCCCCCCTCCTTTTTTCTTTCTTTTTTTAACTTATACATCATCCTGTTATTTCCAGCAGTCACCCATCCAAGTACTAACCAGGCCTAATGGGGCTTAGCTTCCAAGGTCAGGCACGTTCAAGGTGAAAGCTGTGCTTTTGGTAAGGAAATTTGGTAAGGTATGAAGATGTTTTCTTTCGCTAAGGAAAACAGTGTTGTTTTTTTTCTGAAGTAGGGAATGAACAAAGGAAAAGTATAGTACAAAAAAAATGAATAGACAAAAATGTCATGGAAGGTTTGTGGATGATGACTTGTGACAGGAGTTTTAAGTGTGCTCAAACTGGCTAAAATTAGAAGAGAGGTATTTCAAATATTTTCTAAAAATTGAGCATTAATACCAAAAATATATTGATGCAAAATCAGAATTACATCCTTTCTATTAAAACAAAAAGATTTTCTGGACTATACATCTGCTCTTAATAGGAAATTATGAATGACTTTTTTTTGCCTTTTCAGTAATTGGCTTAGGAAACAAAGATCCCTAGTGTGTTTTACCAAGATAGTATTTCATATCATCTTTGTTTGGTTTTTGATCACTTAAGAAAACTGAGGCTTCTCCATTAGAAATGTTAACATTGCCCAGCATGGTGGTGCACACCTATAATCCCCAAACTCAGGAGGCTGAGGCAGGAAGATCACAAGTTAGAAGCCAACCTGGACTACATATTAAGACCTTGTTTAAAACAAGCAAACAAAAATTAAGGTTTTTCTACAATTATCTATAACTTTTTTGCCTTGAAGTCTTTTAGTTATCACTTTAGTTAAATGAATGATTATCACTCACAATGACCTATGTTTTTGTTTTTTGTTTTTTGCAGTACTGAAGGGTTAAACCCAGGGCCTTGAACATGCTAGGCAAGTGCTCTGTCACTGAACTATACCTCCGGCTCCTTTTTAATTTTGTATTTTGAGACAGGGTTTTACTAAGCTTCACAGGCCTTGAAACTGTCTGGCCTTGAACCTGAGAATTTCCTGCCTCAGCCTCCTGAGTGTCCGGGATTATAGTTCTGTGCCAAGGCACTGGCCTCTTATGATCCTTTTTTGATGTTGTTATTTTAAATCAAGTATTTTAAACCTTTGATATTTTTGAAAAAACTTCCTTAAATCAAATTCTAAATTAAATCTTTTTTTTTTTTACCTTGAATTCACTTAATGATTCTCCACATGCATCTTTGAAACATCTCAAAAAGATACTTCTTATAAAAAGAGTCAGGTTAAACTAAGTTTGCTTATTTGGTACATTACATTAGCTAGGAAGCATTGTCAAATAATATATAACACTAAATCTCCTTTGAGCTATATAAATATATGGATGTTAATGTTTCCAAAGTCATATGAAATTCATAGTAATAGATGTGTTATTATCTTAAAATGTTGCATGCAACAGAAATAACCAAATTCCCTTGTCAATGGTGTCATTAGTGTAATGAGCCCATGGCCATTTTAAGTCTTACCATTCATGGATGGTTATTTACTCTGGTACTTTTCTGAGCAACCATAAGGCTAGAGTGTTTCCCTTTCAAAGAGATTCATAGAAAGGACTCTGGCAAGTATAGGTTTCTGATAACTTTAAAATCACACCATTGGACTTGGTAAGAATTCCCAGAACTCTAAGTAAGGCACTGGCTGGCATAGACCTAGAGAACTTGTGAGGCTGAGGCAGGAGAGTTATGAGTTCGAGGCCAGAGACCCCCCCCTGTGTAACTTAGCAAGACTCTGTCAAAATGGAAAATAAAATAAAGGGGGCTAGGAGTTCAATTCAGTGGTGGGGCACTTGCCTAGTATGCATGAGGCCCTGGGTTCATACCCCAATAAAGCAAAAAATAAGAAGAAAGAAAGAAAGAGAGAGAGAGAGAGAGAGAGAGAGAGAGAGACAGAAGGAAGGAAGGAAGGAAGGAAAGAGAGGGAGAAAGGGAGGGAGGGAGGAAGGAAGGAAGGAAGGAAGGAAGGAAGGAAGGAAGGAAGGAAAGAAGGAAGGACGGAAGGGAGGAAGGAGGGAAGGAAGGAAAGAAGGGAGGAAGAAAGGAAGGAAGGAAGAGAGAAAAAAGGGGCATACAGCTGCTAACCCATCATCGAGCAGAACAAGAATGAATTAGTCACAAAGAAACTGTGTTGGATGAAAGGGAAGGGGAACACAGATCAAAGAATGGATGATGTTAAATTTTGTGAACCATGAACTTACTGGGGTTTCTTACAGGGAGTGGGTGACTTAACTTTATTTTTGTTAGGTGTTGTCGAGTTGGATCCGACTTATAGGCAACCTTATTATGTACAACAAAATGAAACATTCCCTAATTCTGTGCCAGACACATGATCTTTTTTATGTTTAAGCCCATTGTTGCAGACACTGTGTCAATCCATCTAGTTGAGGGTCTTCCTTTTTTTTGTTGACCTGCCACTCCCCAAACATGATGTCCTTCTTGAGGGATGAGCCTTCCTAAAAATATGTACAAAATATGAAAGCTGCAGTCCAGCCATCCTTGCTAGTTCCACTTGTAGGAAGGATCTATTGATTCTTTTGGCAGTCCATGGTATATTCAATATTCGTCCCCAGCAGCATAATTCAAAAGCATCATTTCTTCTCCTGTCCCTTATTTAATATCCAGCTTTCACAACTATATGATGTGACTGTCCAGCTTTCACAACCATATGATGTGACTGAAAATACCATGGCATGAAGCAGGTGCACCTTTGTCTTCAACGTGACATCTTTACTTTTCAACACTTTAAAGAGGTCTTTTGCAACAGCTTTCCCCAATGCAATGTGTCTTTTGATTTCTTGACTGGTGCTTCCGTGGGTGTTGATTATAGAACCAAGTAAAGCAAAATCTTGGACAACCTCAGACATTTCTCCATTTATCATGAAGTTGTGTACTGACTCAGTTGTAAGGATTCTTGTTTTATTCATGTTGAGGTGCAATCAATACTGAAAGCTGTCTTCTTTGATCTTCATCAGTAAATATTTCAAAACTTCTTCACTTTCATCAAGCAGAGTTGTGTCATCTGCATAATACAGGCTGTTAATGAGTTTTCCTCCCATCCTGATGTCACATTCTTCATAAGGTCCAGTTTCTCAGATTATTTGCTCAGCATAGAGATTGAAGAGGTATGATGAAAGGATACAGCCTTGCCACACATCTTTCTTGGCTTTAAACCAGGTAAATTTTCCTTGTTCTGTTTGAATGACTGCCTCCTGGTCCATGAACAAATTCCTTATGAGTAAAATTAAGTGCTCTGGTGTTCCCATTCTTTGCAATGTTATCCATAATTTGTTATGATCCACACAGTCAAATGCCTTTGCATAGTCAACAAAATATAGATAGACATCTTTCTGGTATTCTCTGCTTTCAGCTAATAGCTATCTGATATCACCAATGATATCCCTGGTCCCACGTTCTCTTCTGAATATGTCTTGCCTTTCCAGCAGTTCCCTATTTATTGCTACAGTTGCTTTTGTATGATCTTTAGCAAAATTTTACTTGCATATGATATTAATCAATAACTTCCACATTCAGTTGGATCCCCTTTCTTGAGAATAGCTACAAATATGGTTCTCTTCCAGTTAGTTGGCCAGGTAGTTGTTTTCCAAATATTCTGGCATAAACAAGAGAGCACCTCCAGTGCTGCATCTTTTTGCTGAAACATCTGTATCGGTATTCCATCAATTCCTGGAGCCTTGTTTCACCAATTCCTTCAAGACAGCTTCCGCTTCGTCCTTCAATACCATTGGTTCCTGATCAAATGCAACTTCTTGAAATGGTTGGTCATTCATTCATCAGTTCTTTTTGGTATAATGACTCTGTGTATTCCTTCCATCTTCTTTTAATGTTTTCTACAATGTTTAAGGTTTTCCCTGTAGAATCCTTCACTATTGCCACTCAAAGCTTGAATATTTTCTTCAATTCTTTAAGTTTGAGAAAAACACAGTGTGTCCTTCCCTTTTGCCTTTCTATCTCCAGCTCTTTACACATGTCATTATAGTATCTGATTTTGTCTTCTTGAGCTGCCCTTTGAAATCTCCTAAATTCTTTAACCTTGTTATATCTTCCTTTTACTTTGTCTTTTTGATGCTCAAGGGCAAGTTTCAGAGTCTCTTTTGACATGTAATTTGGTCTTTCTTTTTTTTTTTTTCCTGTCTTTTTAATAACCTTTTGCTTTCCTCAGGAATGATGTCTTTGAGGTCATGCCACAACTCAACCAGTCTTTGATCATTAGTGTCTAATATATCAAACCTTTTCTTGAGGTGATCTCTGAACTCAGGTGGGATATACTCTAGGTCATACATTGACTCTTGTATACTTGTTCTAATTTTCTTCACTTTCAGTTTGAAGCTGCATAGGAGCAGTTTATGGTCTGATCCACAAGTAGCATCTGGTCTTGTTCTGACTTTTGATGTTGAGCTTTTCACACATGTGGTCAGTTTGGTTCCGTATGTTCCATCTGGTCAATTCCATGTATATAGTCATAATTTATGTTGGTGAAAAAAAGTACTTACAATGAAAAGGTCATTGGTCTGACACAATTCTATCATGCAATCTCCAGCATTGTTTCTGTCACCAAGACCATATTTTCCAACTACTGAGCCTTTTTCTGTTTCCAACCTTTGTGTTCTAGTCAGCAGTAATTATCAATATGTCCTGATTGCATCTTCAATCTATTTCAGATTGCAGAAGATGCTAAAAATCTTCCCTATCTTCATTTGTAACCTCAATAGTGGGTGTGTAAATTTGAATTATATTCATATTAACTGGGCTTCCTTGTAGGTATATGGATATTATTCTATCACTAACAGCATTGTACTTCAGGACAGGTCTTGAGATGTCTTTCCTGATGATGAATGCAACCCCATTTCTCTTTAATCTGTCATTCCTGGCATAGTAGGCCATATAACTGTCTGATTCAAAATGACCCACACCAGTCCATTTTAATTCACTGATGCCTAGAATATTGACGTCTGTGTGCTCCATTTCCCGTCTGGTGGTTTCTAATTTTCCTAGATTCGTACTATGTACACTCCACATTCCAGTTATTAGTGGAAGTTTACAGCTGTTCCTCCTCATTTTGAGTCATGCCACATCAGCAAGTGGAGGTCCCTGGGGCTTTACTCCATTCTCGTCACTGAGGTCAATTCACTTTAAGGAGGCAACTCTTCCTCAGTCATCTCTTGAGTGCTTTCCAACTTGAGGGGCTCATTTTCTGGCACTATATCTAACAGTGTGTCACTGTTATTCATAGGGTTTTCAATGGCTAATTGTTTTAGGCGTGGGTTAGCTCTGTCCTTCTCCCTAAGTTGTCTTAGTCTGGAAGTTCAGCTGAAACCTGTCCACCAAGGATGACCCTGCTGGGATCTATAATACTGATGGCATAGCTTTCAGCATCACAGCAACACGCAAGCCCCCAAAGTATGGCAAACTGACAGACATGGGGGGGTGACTTACGGATAGCCTTTAAGTATAGCTCCACCAAAGGGAGGAATCCCTCCAAGAAGCATCCACTGAGATATTCTTCGCAGCTGCACCATAGCCAAGTCCCATCTTCAGCCAATCCTTCAACCCTAGCATAACATGCAGCTGGGGCAGGAGGGGCTAGAGATTGGCACCTCAGAGGAGGGTCTTCTGGCATCCTGGAAGGTCTTCTGACCCTCCTTCCCCTCCCCCCAAGAGGAAATGTTCATGATTCCATTGCCATTGTGGTAGGCCTGTATAGTTTTGTCCATTTTGTTGCCCTGGCTATGGGGCCAAGGTTGCCTGATGTCATTCCACGTGTTCTGCATCAAGATGGCCAGGACAGAGATCACAATGTCCAACCCACATCCAGTCTGGAAGAACCAGCTACACAGCGATCTGCCTCTTCCTCTGGCTCTTCCATTCTCTCTACCCCTCTCTTCTGCAATGTTTCCTGAGCCTTGGAATGGGGTGTCATACGTATATGATTATTTTCCTCTACTTAGGGCTGAGCATTCAGGCACCGTGCCACAGCAACAGTGGAGATTACAGCAGCAAACCTTCATTCCTGGAATGCCACACATGCCAATTTAAAAATGTCCAATTTGTGTGTGTGTGTGTGTATGTGTGCTACTAGGGGTTGAACCTGGGGCTGAGATTTAGCTCAATTGGTAGAGGGCTGGTGTGCAGTCTCTGAGGTCCCAGGTTCAATTCTCAGCACCGCACTAATGGGAGAAGGATGTGGCAATCCACTCCCGAAGCAATCCTGAAACAATCAGCCATTGAAAAACCCTATGAGAGTTGCTATGAGTTGGACATGACCCAACGGCACCTAACAACAACAACAGGGGTTGGACCCAGGGCCTCGAGCTTGCACGCTTTGCAAGTGCTGTTCCACTGAGCCACACCCCCGGCCCATTTTTTTACTTTTTTTTTTTTTGAGACAGGGTCTCACTCAATTACACAGACTGTCTCTAGTCTCGAACTAGTGATCCTGCCTCTGCCTCCCGAGTCACTAGGATTACAGGCATGCGTCACTATGCCCAAAAATGTCCAATTTCAATTACGAAGGAGCAATCCAAACCAATGAGCACAAATATCCAAACATCCCATGTTCTCTATGTCCTGGTTTCAATGGCTGAGAGCGTAAGTACTTGTCTGTCCATTCAGTGTCCCACCGTAAGCCACTGACTACTAGTCCTCAGTGGAGCAGGTCTTAAATCCAGTCAGAAAGTTGTCGGTTGCACCAGTAATAACTGCACCACTTTTGCACAAGCAGGCAAAATCTTTCTGGAATGTTGCTACTGTGACATGCAGCGTCTATAGCCAAGCAGGACTGTGGGAGACAAAGCTCCCCCTACAGCTTGCATAGCGCCCTCCTCCAGCACTATGAACACCGGCCAGTAGGCAGGGAAGTTCTGGTTCAGTCCCAGATTGATTTCTGCATGCCTACAACAGGGACTTTCCATCCAGCTCCAGCTTGCTCCCAGCAGTGGTGCTGGAAAGAAGCCACAGCCACCAGCTGAGAGTCGCTTCCGAACCCCAGGCCAGGCTTCTGAGTAACCGGAGGCAAGAGCAGAGAAAGCAGAGGTCAGAAAGCTGGAAAGCGTCCAGCAAAGCGAAGGCAAGAACAGAAGCCAGGAAGATGAGACTCTCCTGTGGCGTTCAGAGAGGCCTCAACTCAGGGAAATGTTAGAAATGTTCCCTGAACAATCTAAGAAGTGGCACCAGAGATGTCACAAGAGATGGACCATGGGTCCACGAAACTGGAAGCAAACCTCCATCTTTGGGCTTGGCGTTTGAAAGAATTTAGACCTGACTCAGAAATGATAGTGGAGAAAACAAGGACGTTTATTGTGAAAGATAATTTGAGGGCGTATCGTCATCCTTCATGGACAGGCATAGGCCCTGGGTGGTCTACTTGCCAATCCCACGGGGAACTCCTTTTTACCAAGTTACACAAAAGACGGGCAACTTGAGCAAGATGGGATATAAAAACATACTGATACCCCAGGATCTCTAAAAATACTTGCAGCTGCTGTCCATTTATAGGCACTGGCTGCTGTAAGATTTTTTCAATAACCTTGTCAGGCAGTAAGACTCCTGTAAATGTCACAGCCACACTTGGCCCCTATAGTTTGTTCAGGCTCAGTTGGTAGAGC
>VMDO01026658.1:0-26373 GCA_007922755.1 Pedetes capensis | reverse complement strand
CTGGTTTTATGTTGAGATCTTTTATCCATTTTGAGTTAACTCTCGTGTATATTGAGAGATGCGGATCTACTTTCATTTTTCTGCATGTGGATGACCATGTTTCCCAGCACCATTTGTTGAAGAGGCTGTCCTTTTTCCAGTTTACTTGCTTTGCTCCTTTGTCAAAAATAAGGTGGCTATAGGTGTGTTGAGGTATATCTGGGTCTTCTATTCTGTTCCAGATGTCTTCGGGGAAAGGCTATTGATTTTTGTATGTTGATTTTGTAGCCTGCAACTTTGCTGAAGGAATTAATTAGGTACAGAAGTTTTTTGATTGAGGTTTTGGGGTCTTCAAGTATAAAATCATATCATCTGCAAATAATGATAATTTGACCTCTTCCTGGCCAATCTGTATCCCTTTGATTTCTTTCTCTTGTCTGATTGCCCTGGCCAGAACTTCAATTACTATGTTGAATAGAATAGGAGAAAGAGGACATCCTTGTCTTGTTCCAGATTTAAGCAGAAATGGTTTTAGTTTTTCTCCATTTAATATAATGTTGGCTGTAGGTTTGTCGTAAATGGCTTTTATGAAATTAAGGTATTTGCCTGTTATACCTATTTTTTCCAGTGTTTTTATCATGAAAAGGTGTTGCACTTTATCGAAGGCCTTTTCAGCATCAATTGAGATGATCATGTGGTTTTTGTTTGTTAGTTTCTTGGTATGTTGGATTATATTAATTGATTTCTGTATGTTAAACCAGCCTTGCATCTGTGGAATAAATCCCACTTGGTCATGGTGAATGATCTTTTTCGTATGCTAACAGTTCATCTTAATGAATAGACGGCTGGTCAGGTGGACAGAATCAGATAGGAGGAATCTGATGCTGACATTACTACATGCTGACTGAGGACTACAATGAGTCCAATTGTAACAAGAAAAGGAACTATTGCTATTGTTGTGAGGTGCTGTCAAGGTGGGTCCAACTCACAGTGATACTCATAGAGTTTTCAACACCTAACTATTTTGGGATTGATTCCAGAGTGGATTGCCACATCCTTCTCCCATTTTTGTGGTGTTAGGGATCAAACCCGGGACCTCAGAGAGTGCGCAGCAGCACTCTACCAACTGAGCTAAACCCCAGCCCCAAGAAAAAGAATATCAGGTGGCCATTCACCAAAGTGTTCACAGCATCTGTCTCCTGGTGGGATAGTTAAGGGAAGTATTATTTTCTCCTTTATTTTCTAGAGCCCACATTTCTACAAGGAAAACCTGAAGACTTTTACACGTTTCCAAATGCACATTAATTTCCTCACCTCCTATTCTGCGCTCCTACCTAGTTTTGGATCAAGATCACATACATCAAGGTCTGACCTTTGACCACACTTAACAGCTAAGGTCCCAGTGGTGGCAGTGGTGGCCCACGGAAGACAGGGCTATAATCCACCCATTGTAGAGATGAGGTCACGGCAGGGCTCAGGTCTGCACCTCCCGCTCTCGAGCCTCTTCTGCTCTAGACACCCAGCTGCCAATCCTCTGAGCATAAATCCCAGCCCAGAGTGATCGGTTCACATTGTATATCAAGATAAGAAGGGGCTTCAACCCCAGACAGCCGCTGCCGCTGAGGCTTCAGAATGTGGCAGGCAGGGAGAAAAGCAAGGAGTGGAGTGCATGGCAGTCCCCAAGTGCCACCTTTCTGGTTCAGAGCCTCGGCAGCTGAAATGAAGCGTGTAATGGGGTCCCTGGATGCCTTGCGTCCTGCCTGACACATTTAACTAAACCCAACTCCAATTCAATTCTGCAAAAATGAGCCCCGAGTCCTCCAAGTGCCTCTCTCAGAGCCATCCCAAGCACCATCCCCAGACCCTCCACCAAGATCATGCCCCGCCCCCTGAGTGCCCACCTCCCACAGCCCCTCCCCTCCCCTCCCCTCAGGGCACCACTGTTCCTCTGTTTCCTTGTCCTTTGTACCACCCACACCAGCACATGCTTGCATACATTCTCACACCACGATGCCCGCTGCACACTTGCAGACATGTGCACATACACGTGCATGCCCTCCATGTCCACACACAAGACGCGCAGTGCAGATGTGCACTTCCCCCGGCACATGTGTGTGCACACGTGTACTAATGGAGCCCCATGTTCACACAAGTGCATGCTCTTGTATCCAACATGCACAGAAGCAAGCATGCATACCCATGCACACACCATCACATGCATGCCACATTCACGTCCATCCACACCATACACTCACCTCTCCTGGTGGCAGCCCACCAAGTCCAGCTGCTCTCTGCCCCAGCCCAGGCAGAGTCTCCCCATCCCAAGCTCTCTGGGTGCTGTGTGGGATTCCTTTCCAGTAGCAACCACAAATTCAACTAACTGCCAGGCAAGCATGCGCTCATCATGTCTCCCCCACAGTGCCTGAACTCTGTGGGACAGGGACCTCATCTGGCTGGTCCACCAAGCGCAGGTTGTCGGGGACCCTGTGAAACCAGAGCAGGGACTCCCTTCCAGGAGGGGAGCCTGAGAAGCACCTGGAGGTGGTTGAGAAGGGCCAGACCTCCGCCATCTGACCTTGCCCATCGCCTTAGCACGTCCCTGCTGACTGCATTATGCACTTGCCCTGAGCGCCCACAAGCCATGCAACACCAGATCCTCAAAGGCGAGAG
Organism: Pedetes capensis; assembly: GCA_007922755.1. Lineage (NCBI taxonomy): Eukaryota > Metazoa > Chordata > Mammalia > Rodentia > Pedetidae > Pedetes > Pedetes capensis. Next base: position 23,724 of record VMDO01026658.1, on the reverse strand, counting down.
ATTGAGCTGGCTGCAGAAAGCTGGGTGTGGGCCAGACCCAGAGGCATCTGAGGGGACTCGAGGTAGATATCACCTCTCCTCTAGCTGGGAATCTCTAGAAGCGAGGGTAGAAAATTTCCTCTTTAAGACAAGCAAGTTCAAAAAATCAATCTGCTCTCTCAGCTGGAGTCCCCTGACTTCAGAGGGATAAAAAAATGTTCCAACTAAGTAGAGATCACATTGATCTCTGATCTCTCAGGTTAAGGTGAGTCCCAGCTGCGCCTGTGCCTGCAGGGGTCCTGGATCTAGATGGGCAGAGGATATTTACCTGTCCCTTCATTTCCACAGCCATCTGCCGCCCCATCCTGGTCAACTGGTCTAGGCAAAGGTCTCTGGAGGTGGAGGGATGTGAGTCACACCAATGACGTCTAACTTCCAGGCATGTCTTAGCATGCGGTCACCTTTTACATGCTTGGCTTCATTTAACCACTGCAGCCAGCTTGGGGAGGTATTGATTGTCCATCATATTAGTTATTTATTGCCAATAAAAGGCATCATAAGCCTGGAGGATAATAGCAAGGTGGGTTTGCCACCTCCTATTTTCTGCAGGCCAGAAGCCTGGTGTGGGTCTGCACCAGGGTCTCCTGAGATACAACTGGGTGTCAGCAGGCTGCAGTCTCATCAGAGGCTAGTCAGAGAGCAAAACAGTACAGGCTCTACAGGAATTTTCTAGAAGACTGTGTTAAAAGAAACTTGTCTGCTTACTGGAACGAACCAGATGTAAGAGACAAACACTGTGGGATCCCCTGGAAGGAGGTGCCTCGCACGGCCAAGAAGCAAAACAGACACTGCCAGGATGGGAGGTGGCGGGTCACTGCCTGCAGAGCTCAGAGCTCGGACTGGCTGGAGATGAAAAGGTGCCGGACAGGGTCAACAGCGACGGTGCCACTACACTGTGCATGCACCTGGCGTTGCTGAAGTGTTTGCTTATAAACGGTGACAACAGTCAAGTGCGTTATGCGTATTTTGCCACAATTAACTGAAACAAAACCAAAAACCTCCTTTCCTTGGAAAAGGCAACAGGGAGGCATCGGGAGCAAAAGTCCAACTGAGTCATCTGAATTCCAGCAGCCTCTCTGTGCCTTTCCTAGAGATGCCACCTTAGCCAGGTGAGGAGGACCCAGACGCCAGGCTCAGGAAGAGCCACTGGCCAGTGACAGTCCGATGGACGTCCCTGGTCATCCGTTCCTTGTCCCCTCTCCTCTGACTTTGCCACACTCAGAGTCAGGCCATATCTGCCAAATGGCTGAAGGACAGGAATGGAGACACTGCAGCAGGAGCTGTGCCACCATCCCCACCACCCCAGGACCCTGAGGCTTGATCCAGGCAGCCAAGCTGCTGGCCACCAGCAGGTGCTCAGAATTAACAGATCCATTCACTGAGTGCCTAAAGCTGTACCACTGTGGCATCTGATCTCATCTGATTTTGGAAACTAAGAAGAGTTGGGCCAGGTTAGTCCTTAGATGAAGACCATCTGGGAATAGCAGGTGCTGAGGGCTTGGGAGAAGGACCCAACAGCCCACTCCTGGAACAACTGGCCTTTGAAAACCCTATGAATAGCAGAGAAGCACTGATATAGTGCTAGGTGTGGCACAGTGTTGGGGAGCATTTCATACTGTTGTACATCAGGTTGCTATGAGTCAGACCTGACTCTACAGCACCTAACAACAACAACAACTCACTGAGTAACTGCAGAGCTTCAGAGCTACCCCAGGCACAGGTCCAACAGCCACAGCCCACCACTTGTACAGCTCACAGCCTAAGGACAGGGGAAGTCAAGGCAAGGGCAAAAGTTCCTTGCCCTCCTTCCAGCAGCCCCTCCGGCAAAGGCCTGGGATCTGAGACCTCCTGGTCACCCTCCTGTCTTCAGCTTACTCACCCCCCATTACCCCTTGGCCATCAATGCTCATTGCCCATCCTGCAATCTTGCTCTGCTCAGCACCTCCTTAGTGCACCATGCAGATATGGGAACAAAAGCAGAAGGGAGGACCCCACATGCTGCAGACCACAAATTGCCATTTAAGCACTTTCTGCCCTGTGCCAGGGCATCTGAGTTCAGAACGACCCCAGGGGTCAGGCAGAGGAGCCGGGAGCTGGTGTGGCCTCACTTGAGTAAGGAGACTCTCCTGGCCCATGCGGCTGGTCCCCAGGTGGTCACAGACTCCTGAATGGTGCAGGAGGAAGGCAGGATTGCCAGGGCCCAGAGACACGGCGTGAGACAGGTATGGCCCTTCATGGCTGGCTCCAAGGAAGGAGCGTGGCCAAGACGCCAGCAGCCTTGAACAGCTGGGAGAGGAAAGAAAGCGTGTAGCCCAGAGCCACTGAGAGGAACAAAGCCCTGCCGGCCCTCTCGGTAGGCCCCATAAGACCCATGTCAGGCTTCTGACCTCCAGAACTGTCAGAGAACACCGCATGTCAGTGTTGTTCTGAGCTACTGCGGGTTTGGTAATTTGTTATAGCAGGGACAGGAAACTAATAGGCCAGTTTCCTTAAAACTGCAGGCAAAGTAGTTTTCCTTAGATGAACCCATGTATCCATTTGGTTCTGTTTCCAAGGAATGTCCTTGAAGTCTGATTGGGATAGAGCAAAGTTTCAGGGATGGAAAACCAGAAGATGTCACACCCAGTTGGCAGAGTACCTCACCAGCCAGAATACTGAACTGACTGCCAGCTTCAGGTATGGTGAAATCAGGCCTCAAAAGATGCCACCAGGGCCTGGTCTTCTCTCTCCAAGTCTAGGCTCTGCTTCCTCTGGGTAAGCCCTGCCTTCCCCTTATAGTGCCAAGGGGGCTGCCTCTGCTCCAGTATCACACACACTCCCCAGGTCCAATGAGAAGAGCGAACATCTCTTTCCAGGCCCTTTGGCCTCATTTGAGTCACTTACCCAGTCTGGGACAAATCATTTGACCCAAGAAATGCAGTGCACTTATTGGCTTAGGTGTAGGTCATCCCGAGGGGTGGAGTGGTAGAGCCTCAACCCACAGACAAAATCCACAGAGAGGGACCCAGGCTGATTCAGAATCATATTGTGATATACTGTTACATTTTAAAGTGATACATAAAGCCAGAGCCTATAATCCCTCTACTCAGGAGGCAGAGACAGGAGGGTCAGGAGTCCAAAGCCAGCCTGGCTACAAACAATAATAACAAAAAACCCATAAATACCTATCTTTGCATATTTGTGTACCATATTTCTTGCACATCCATATTTTATAAAATAATGTGACATAAATTATATATAATACATAAAAGCATATTGCTAAATAAAAAGTTGATGAGGGCAATTTTTATCTGGGAGCTGGTTCAGAGGAATGACGAGTTTGTTAATATTCCTAAGCTGCGCCTGTCATTTGGGCGCTTTTCCTGTCTGCATGTTATACTTTAATGGAAGAGTTTTTAGGTTGCAGAATAAAAATGTGTAATATGACCCTATTTTTTAAAAGAAGAGGAGGAAAAGGAGAAAAGGAAGGAGGAGGAATGAGTCAAGGAAGGATTTACAAACTCAGAGACAGAGACAGAGATAAGAGAGAGAAATACCCAAGACTCCACTCCAGCTATTCAGTGGCTCCTAATGTGGGACACTTCAGTTCCCAACTGGGCTGACTTTGCCTCGCTGAGGACACAATGAAATGTCCAGAGACACCGGAACTGTCACTATAGGGAAGGGGCTGCTACCCACCCCAAGGGGGTGGCACCCAGGGATTCTGTTTCCCAGGATGTCCAGCAATACTGCGTCCATTGCACCAAGGCTGCGAAGCCCTGGTGCAGAGAATGCTTGGGGACAAGAGAACCACAGAAGGGCCCCTGCTTCCTTCCTTCTTTTTGCACCTGTTTATGAGCAGCCTGCCTTACCTTTATTATCCACTACCCACGGTGCCAACAGAAGCCAACAATCACCCAACTAAGGACCAAATCCAGCCCACTGCCAATTTTTTCACAGCTCCCTGGGGGAAATGGGGCCTCCCTCCTTCCATGAATACATTTCTTTCTTTCTTTTCCTTTTTCTTTTTTTGGCAGTAGTTGGGGATTGAACCCAGGGCCTCACACGTGCTTTGCAAGTGCTCTACCACTGAACTGCCCCCCTAGGCCATTTTTTACTTTTTATCTTGAGTCAGAGTCCAGCTAAATTACTCAGGCTGCCTGTGGCCTCAAACCAACGATCCTCCTGGCTCTGCCTTCCGAGCCACTGGGATGACTTGCGTGAGCCACTGTGCCCAGTTACAGTGAACTGGCTCCACACAACACCCTTGATCTTGCCCTTGGTCACAAACCTGAAGTGTTTACGTGAGGGCCTCGATGGCAGCTTGCTGACCCGTCACTCGCCATCACTTGTCCTGAGCTTCCTGCTGTAAGAACCCGTCCATCCATGCCGGCTAAGCAACACATCCCTCTTCTGAGAGGCCCCCTGCCATCAGGTTGCCGCAGGACCCCCAGCTGCTCACAGCAGCGCGCAGGTTTCTCCCACTGCTAGAGCCAGTCAGCGCAAACTTCACAACTTCGCACATGAACTCATCATCCTGCCACTTCTGAGTTCCGGTGTCTGAAAGGACCCACCTGGGGCTAAAATCAGAACACTGGCCTAGACTTGCTCCTTCCCACAGGTTCCAGGGGAGAATTCATTATTTAGCTTTTCCAGCTTCTGCAGCCTTCTGCAGCTCACGTCCCTCATCTCTCCCAAAGCAGCAGCGCCCCATGGATTTCCCCTCCCGTCCATCACCCTGCCTCGGCCTCTTCCTCCCAACACAGAGTGGAGTGAAGATCCCCCCAGTGAACTCTGCAAGAAGCACCCAGCATGGGTGGTGCTCGGCCCCGAGGGGGAGCTGGTCAATGTGACAGAAGAGGCACCAGCACCTTCTTCTTGGAAGGGAAGTCCTCCAAATTATCCCACTTTTATTCACCTTCTTGTCATTGCCATTTAAGCACTTTCTGCTCCAAGCATGGTTTTCACTTTCCAAATGAAGCACAGTCAGAAAAGACTATATTTTCTACCCCTGGCCACTGGATGTTTTGAGTGCATGTCTAAATAGTAAAGCTCTGAAAAAGTCCTGCAGAGAAAGCAATCGATGTGGCATCTGGAGTGACAGCTTTGTATCTGGAATGGATCACCCCTGGCTTTTAATTCTGCCCATGTAACTTCCCAGGGTAACTGGGTCAGTTGTGAGGATTAAGTAAGAAAAAAACATCTAAGGTATAGTACCCACCTCCTGGTAAGCACTTCACACAGTTTTGCCACAATCATCAAAATTAATGTCAAGCCCTGCATTTATTGGATTGATTGATTGATTGATTTTTGGCAACAGTGTTGGGAATTGAACCCCAGGGCCTCGTGCATGGTAGACAGGTGCCCTACAATGGAGCTGAAGCTTCAGCCCCTTTTCTTCTTTTTTATCTTGAGACAGGGTCTCACTAATTTACACAGGCTGCCTCTGGCCTCAAACCTGCCACCCTCCTGCCTCAGCCTCCTGAGTTGCTGGAATTGCAGGTGTGAGCCACCACACCCAGCTACTGAAATACATTAACACCCACTAACATCTGGGACACAGGTTTTCTCCAGAGCACAGAGCAAAGAGCAGCAGCTCTATTTTAAGTTGACCAACAGAGAGGCCATGCTCTGAGCCTGGCGCAGCTCAGTGCTCTGCCTGTCCTGCCTGTCCTGCCCACACAGCCTGTCCTGCCTGTCACAGCCATGCCACAAGGTAGGGTCTGCTATGATGGACACTCACATTTACAAAAAGAGGAAACTGAGGCACTGAGAGATTAAGGGTCATGTCCAAAGTCACATCGCTCTTTAGTGGCTGCCCCCAAGGTCCCTGGTCCCCATCTTTCATGTGGAAGCTGAGGAGCCTAACTTCTGGAAAGCTCTTGAAGGTATTTGCCTGGGATCAGTTGGTTCCTCTCTCAAAATTGTCCTAAACTTCATTTTTATCAGAGCCCTTTTCTGCTCAAAAGCCTACAATGCCGCCTCAACACCTGTAGGGTCAAATTCAAGAACATTCTCTTCCCAGATTCTTCACTTGCTTTTCTTTGATCATCCTTCTGCCTGGCCTACTCATTGTTTTCCCAGAAAACTCCTATTCATCCTTCAAAACCCAGCATAAAACTCACTACTTCTAGAAACCTTCTGTGAACACTTCTGCCTGAGATGGAATTCCTGCCCCAACTTTTGCCCTTCTTTTGAGCTTTGGGAGCAGCTCTACTGAAAAGCACTCCCCAGGTCTTACGGCTCACAGTACCCTCAGCTGTGGGCAGAGACACTCCTCTGACTCAAGCCCTGACTTTCCTCCGTGATTCTGCCTGTGTCAGGGATGAACTGGCTCCACCTTGACCCCTGCAATAAGCCTGTGAGCGCTGTGTGCCCATCAGGGCAATGTGCAACCAGTGGTTACAGGACTGGCAGCGGGGTGATCAGTAGCCAAGTTAGAGCCAGTGGGACTGACATGAGGTTCCCAAAAGTGTGGTCCCCACACAGGGAGCCACTTCCTGCAGGTCTGAGAGGAGGAAGGCTGAAGCCTCACTCCTCCCCTGGACCACCCTGGGGATAATCACCTCTTGAGAGTGAAGCTGGTGTGGAGAGTGGCGATGGGAATAGGAGCAGAGAGAATAAACCCAAGTCCTGATGCCACAGGCCAAGCGCCTGGATCCAGCCTCACCTGAAGTAGCTCCATTCCCAGGCATCTCAGTATGTGATGCAATAAACTTGCTTTTCAACAAGAGAAAGCTGGAGCCAGGGTTCTGTCGCTTGTAACCCCAGGAACGCTGACTAGACAGTGGCTGGCATCCTCCTAGAACAAACCCAGTTTGTTCATCTTCCCAGTACCCAACTCACAGTCGGACACATCCTTCAAACACAGGCTCCAGGCAAAGTCAGTGGGAAGCTTCAAAGCTCCCAACTGAGCTGATCCTGGTAGATTGGTACATAGGCCTGGTCCCACTTCACAGATGGGAAAAGTGAGGCTCAGTGAGTTTAAGCAACATGTTCCTAATGATTCTAGTGCCCACTATCCTGTCTTGGGTGATGCTCTGAGCATTCCCCAGGGCCAGGGAAGCAGCTCCGGACAGGAGACCCAGCTGAGCTCTGGGTTGGGTGCGAGGAACTCCAGTGTGGACGACCTCACTGCCCAGCCTGGGCATTTCTGCTGACCCTCTTGGTGGCCCATGGCCCACAGGAGCAGACAAACACAGCCCACCTTACCCCTGCCGCTGACACATTGAAGGGGCTCAGATTCCACCAGCCTCTCCAGTGGCTTCACCATCCTCCCTCCCCTCGCTGCGTCTTGTAGCTTTGGAAACCCAGCCATTTCTCAGCACTTGGAGTGTGAAATTAGACAGATGGGCCAGCCAGACAACGGCGGGTGCTACACCAGGAAACCGTGGCATCATACAGACAGGCAGGCTGGTGGCCCCACAGAGCGGGGACCCAATGCCCCTGCCATTTCTGACGGCTGTCCGTGCAACCAGCAAAGCAAAAAGAGGCTGAATCCAAGGTCTCTGAATTCAAATCCTGCCTCTACCACTTACTCTCCATGTGATCTTATGTAGAGACTTAAGTTTTAGGTTTTCCCACCCATAAAACGGGCATAAAAGAGACATAAAATACCTCAAATGCTTGGGGGATTCAGAGAAATAAACCACAATGGCACCCTGTGAGCACACAATAAATTGCCTAATGTTTACTCTTTAATTTCCTTAAGCATAAAAAGAGACCCAAAACCTTGCCAAAGGAATCGGGTTTTACAAATAATTAAACGTGGCCAGTGCAATTCCACTGAAACTGCTCCGGCATCTTCAGTAATAATAAAGCAACTTTTTACAAGTACATTTATCAGAACCTTAAATTAGTCAAACACAAGGAAGCATGCAAGAAAAATACAGACGAGGGAGTGAATCCTGTTTGCAAATCAGAATGCTACAGAAATGGCCACAGATTGCAAATCATTAATTCCACTTTTGCAGAAGCTGTAATATGTAGATACCAGAAGGCAAATAAAAGCAGATTTAAAGATGGTGTTGGCAACATCTCTTTTAAAAAGATGAAAAATGGCATGATTTCTCAGCACCAAACTCAAACACGCAGTAATATATAATATCAGCCCCCAGAATTTCAAAGAGCTGAAAAACAGCTGAATAACAGCTGAATTGGAAATATTCAAGCATTTTTTAAAAATTAAAAAAAAAAAAGACTCCCCCGGGCCGCACATTAGAGATGACTCTCAAATACCAGCTAACTCTTCGATGGCTGAGTGAAAATTTCACATCTCCTCAGTGCCCAGTGTCTCATAGGAAGGCCACACCTCACAGTGTGGACCAGGGATTTTCACCTGGGGCCAATTCTGCCCTCTGAGGGGCATCTGGCAATGGTCGACACCACGTGGCTGTTAGAACTAGGGGAGAGGAGGATGCAGCAGGTATGCATCAGGCAGAGTCTGGGACAGGGCTTAGGCTCTTGTGGGCACCAGCCAGCCCCACGACGGACCCATCAGCCACTGGAGTTTGGGGAGCCAGGCGGCATCCTCGCTTCAGGACAGCCAGCCTGTGTTTCAGTTGCACAAGCTGAACGGGTTTCTTAACCTCTCCGAGACTGCGTTCTCCCACTTGTCAAAGTGCATCACAGGATCTGACTTCCAGGGCTGTGAGAGGTTTCAAAGAGGTATTAATAACAATAATCACCTCCAGTCAGCAGGCTCGCGCTGTGCACCAGGCACCGGGCCAAGGGTCCGCGCACACATTATTTGATTTAATATTTATAGCCACCCTCTGAAGCGAGTAACCAGGCTGAGGTTTCACAGCCTTCCCATGGCTGCAGCCAGTGCCTGGGCCTCTCCAGCAGTGCTGCTCCATGGACCAGAGACTCCCGCATCCCCTGGGAGCTGGTGAAAAATGCAAGATCTCAGGCCCCACCCCAGCCCGGCTGAGTCCCAACCTGCATTTTACCCAGGTCTTGGGGACATTAGAGTTTTAGAAGCAATTTGCGAAGGACAGTGCCTGCTCTTTATAAGGAAATACTAGGTAAGATTTTCATAACTGTAGCCTACAGTTCCCCCATTGGGGGAAAATACAGACTGAGTCATCACTCCAAGTCCCCAAAGTTTCTTAAGATGAGGGATCAGGCTGTCAAAAGAAGAGCCAGAACCCCAAACTAGCTCCTCCGATTCCCAGTCGCCCTCCCTCCTTCAGCATGGTGCCCTATCTCCCTCCACCAATTATCTATTTCACACTATGGTGTGAATGACTCATGGTAGTGCCACCTCTCCCATGGTTACTAGCAGAGTAACAGGCAAGCTATGTTCTCTGCCCCTGTCTGATCAAAGAACTCCGACCTCTGCTGCCAAAGAACTCCGACCAACTGCTGCCAGCTGGGCAGCGCCCACCCCTTCACCCACTCCAGAAGAGTGAAACGGTGACATCATGAAGCATTTCTCCTCCTCCTAAAATTTCCTGCTCTATCAATTGCATAATAACATACAAGTGCCTCCTCAGTGTGAAATACTCAACACTACAAAGCCCCTCATCAGAGGAGCCCTACGGAGTTCAAAGCGGGGTCTCCAGGCCCAGCCCACCAGCTTTGCTCCCCCACTTCACCCCTTCCTAGCTGTGTGTCCTTGGACAGCTCACCTAACATCTCTGTGATTCAGTTTCCTCATCCATGCCTATGATCAGCTCAAGGATTGAATGTGATAACGTCCAAGGAAGGCTTAGCTCCGAGCTTGGCACTCAGTGGCATTGGCAGCAATCTGCTGCTCTGCACACCCCTCCTCAAAGGGAAGTCTTTCTGGAAGCTGGGTATGAAGACCCAGGGACCCTGCCCTATGTAGGTGCTTACAGAGACCCTGCAAACTCAAATGCATGGTTAGCACAGAGATAATCACATCAGACCTTGGTTCTGTAACTTGTTTCCTTGTCAACCCAAGGCAAGGGGTTGCTACTGCCCAGGGGGTCCCTCATTCTTTCTAACAACTCTCTGTGTCCATCCCAGGGTGACAAAACAGTGCTCTGAATTACCCTCCACTGCTGGGGACTTAGGTTGTCTCTGCTTATTCCCTACCAAGAATCAACCACATGTCAACGGCAGCCCAGCTCAACCAAGTCCATCAAACTCGGAAAGCTGAGCCGCTGGCAGGAGGACCCGGCAAGGGGATGCGCTCATCACAGCCCCTGCCAAGGATGACGACAAGCTGGGTCACACTCAAAGCACATAATTGTCCTCAGCCCTCACAAAAGTGGGAGGCGTATCCACAATGCACCGGCTTCCGGTCACAGCTGTTACTTTGTCCTTCCTCCTGAGTGACAGTAAGCTGCCCACCATGAGGACAGCCTGGGCCACAGCGCAGGGTCAACAGGGCTCCTGCTCTGGGGTGATGCCCCCAGCACCCAAGGGCTTATTATCTAGGGACAAAGCAACGTGAACAGAGTCTGCTCAAAGGACAGGTCTAGAAGATGACCCAGCACAGCAGCTTCAGAACCCTGAAATCTGACCCTGGACCCTAAAGCACAAAACAGATGAAAGGGAGAGGCTGGCAGAGGGGGCAGTGCAGAGCCTCATCTTCTCCCCTGACACCCCCAGAGTCCTCCAGAATGGGGTATCCAAACCTCTGTTCTGGTCCACTTTGGGTATATCGTTCTTGTGATTTGTTGTTGTTTTGTTTTGGTGATTGCAACTCCGAGAGGGGAAGTAACTCGCTGAAGGCCATGGAGAGAGTACAGCGGAGCCCAGGGGAAGAGCCCTGGTCCCCTGACTTCTGACACCCAGTTTGTTGTACTTTCTGCTAACTTCTGTAGCTCGTGCTTGTTTATCTCTCTAGGGACACTTTCCATTGGGCCAGAATTCCCCACCAGGTGGAGAAAGCCCAAGTGCAACCTGATGGATGAACACAGCAGATCTTCCTGACTCAGGGGTTTCATTGAGAGGTTTCAGGGTGGAAGAGCTAAAAAGCAGGCAGGAAGAAATTATAAACAACTGTTTTCAGATTTTAAAAATCAATAGAAAGTATAACCAATGTTAAATTTCCCTCTGCTTTTATGATTAAACTTAAGTCTTCAAATAAATTTTGCCTTCATGCTGAACCATTTAATCACCCCATACCCGTGGCCTCTAATGCCAGAAAGTCACTCTCCACTACCATTGAGCTACCTTGGTGGAAATGTCTGAGAAATTCTCAACCAAAGAAGTGACTCTCCAACGGTGAGGTGAGAGGCAGCACTGTAAGGAAGAGACCTCTGATGGAGAAAAGGTCAGCCTAAGCCCAAAATCTCACCCATGTTTAAAATCTACTCTACTCAATTCACAGTCATGACAATGGCAAGCATTTATTGAGCACTTACTGTGAACCCAGCACTCTGTTAAGCACTTTAGAAGGATGAGACGGGCAGTAGCATCACCTCCCATCATCTAGATGGCAAAACTGAGGCTCAGGAAGTCTAAGCCACCCAAATCCTCCAGGTCATCAGAGGCAGGACCAAGATACAGCTCTTCGTTCCCAGAAGGGAGAACATCCACCCTGATTTCCCCAGGACAGTTCCAGTTTTAACACTGAAAGTCCCACTTCCCAGGAACCCGCAGTCCATGCTCCCCTGGCACACCCAGTGGAGAATCCACTGAGGCTGTTCGGAGGACAGAGATACTAGTATTAATGTTTACATTCTTGGTGGCGGGGTGCCCTGAGCAAAGTCACATGGCTAACCAGGTCTCTTCCAGGGCGTTAGAAGAGGGGCTATGTCCTGTTGCTGGGTGGGCTGGGCGGAACAAAATGGAAGACCCAGATGTGGATATGGGAAATGGAGAAAGAAGCCCATGGGGTGGCCAGCCCAGAGAGCATGTCTTCAAGGCGGCAATTTCAACTAGGTGACCAACTACCTCCAAATCCAGGAGCTCCAGCAACCACAGGTTACCCTGGACAGTTGGTCACTGCTCTGGCTTGGACATGGTTCATGCATGTGCCACCCAGGAGTTCATGAGCTGGAATCTTGGTCCCTGGTGTGCCAGGGTGAGAAGTGGTGGGGCCTTTAAGAGGCGGGACCTAGCAGGAGGTGGTGAGGTCATTGGGGGCATTGCCTTCAGAAAGAATTACAGCTGGTCTTGCAGAGTGTTAGTTCCCAGGAGAGTGGGTTATTGGGAAATAGAAAGGCTGGCCTCTCCCTAGTCTCTGACTTCCAGCCACACAATGTGATTGATCCCCCATGCCCTGACACCATCTGTCATGTTGTAATCCAGGTGAGCCGGCCCACACCAGAACCAAGCATGAATGGGACCTGGACACTCAAACCTCCTGCACTGCAGGCTAAACAAACCTCTTTTCTTTATAAAATGCCCAGCCTTCCAGCCTTCTGTATTCATTATAGCAACAGAGAAAGGTCTCATACACTCTCACCACTTCCTTATGAGACACTGTTACTGAACATTCCAGAAAATGCCCCCAACTTCAGCAACTGTAGGTTCTAGCTGCCTGTATGAATTTCTTTTTCTTCTTCTAGAATTTTATAGATTATCTTCCCCCTCAAATTGGCAGGGAACGCCACATGGAGCTGTTGTCTGCCTCTCACCGCAAAAGATTATAGAAAGGAAAAAATGTAAAGGCCATTATGCTTTCAAATGAGCCTTCTTTTAAAAAAAAAAAAGTGAAAGAAAGACAAGAAAATTGCCTGAAGGGGCTCCTGTTCGTGGGAAGGAAGAAACAGTTCCAAATGGAAAATTGTTCTCGGTAGAAAGCACATTGACCCTGTTGCCGTGTTTTTAACTCGTGTATGAAATGTTCTCTGAATGTTTCTAAAGGCTTTTTTGCATATTTATTCCCCTTCCCCTGCTCAGTTAGAAGCACTTGTTGACAAGTGGGGAGGCAGAAGGTCTGCGTCTTGGCACCCCAGTGAGCGTGGTTCCTGGGGTAACTTGCTGCACTGGGGACCTCTGTGCCGTTCACCCTCAGTCTCATGCTGCCCACTCTGTCTCTCTCACTCTCTCTCTCTCCTTCTCTGTCTTCCTCTCTTCCCATGCCTTTCTTTTCTTTCTCTTCCCTTCCCCTCCCCGCCCACCTTTCTTTTTTTCCTCTCCCTCCCTCCCACCCCCATTCTTTCTTCTCCCTCTCTCACTTCGCTCTCTCTGTTCCCTGCCCGGCACTCTTGTCCTTGCTCAGCCCCCTCTCAGCTTCTGTGAGTCCACCTCTGGGGGCTTCTCCCACCTCCCTCTGGAAAGCAGCCCCCATCCCCTCTTCACGGCCCAGCTCTCAGGCCTGGCACCTCTTCCATGGACCTGGGGTGCATATCTCTGCCACCCAACACTGGGGTCAAACATAAAAAGATCCTGTGCATGGCACAGTGTTGGGTAGTGTTTTATTCTGCTGTACGTAGGGTCACTGTGAGTTGGACCTGATGTAATGGCACCTAATAACAAACCCTTGGCCGTGTGCACCTCACCCTTCCCAATCTTGCTCCACTCTTTGTTCCCTCTCCCTAGAGTGGCTTTCCCTAAAGTGAGTTTCCCAGAACACAGGTCCCCAGAAAGGGGCTTCCAGGGTCAACTAACTTTGGGAAATACTACATGTCCCATGGTCCCTCTCAAAGAGTCACAATGAACATCAGCTTGTAAAGGTTCAGAGAAGTCCTGCAAAGTGGTCTGTTTCATTCTATATAGTTCAGCATTCAGCAAAGATGCACATCTTCTTTCCCACTTAATGTCTGTCCCCACCACAGGCAGGACACAGACAGGGAACCACTGCCTGTGTGTGGTACAGTGGCCTCCCCTCTGGAATTCCTGACCAGTCATTCTTCACATGTATCATCCCCGGAACTTGTAAACCTTTTCCATAAAAGTACAGAGCATAAATATTTTAAGCTTTGTAGGCCAAACAGCAAAACTGATGTATCACATAGGACCTGAAGAAACAAGAGAAAATTCATTTCTCCCCACTTTCTATTGGCAGAATTCAAAACCTGGTTTAGGGGCATCAAAATGTGAATTTTATAAGAACCCCACATGTTGCAAACTATTCCTCTTTCACTGCTCTTTGTCAGCTCTTTGAAATGTAAAAGCCCTTCTGAGCTCACAGAACACACACAAACAGGTAGCAGGCCAGGCAGGTGCAGCGGGCTGCACCTTGCCAAGTCCTCATGGACCCCGCCAGCCCAGAGCAGTGGCAGCACCTAGGACCCAGTCCTGGCCCTTCTGTATTAGAACGTGCTCTAAGACTCCTGCTGCCCTCCTGGATTCCATACCAGCTCACCCTGAGCACCGGAAACCCGCTTTGCTGACATAGCCCACCTTCTCAGTTCAGAGGACACTCCCACTTCCTCTTTGCACCTCATTGTCTGGGTGACTCCTGCTCCCCAAACTGGCTCTATCCTGCCCTGTCCATGGGTCTTCCTCACAGGATCCCCTCCTCCTCCACCACCTGGAATTCCTTCATGCAACCTTTGCACATCCAAAGTCTGTCTTTCAAGGACTAAGGTGTAAGCCCCTTCCTACAGGAAGCCTTCCCTGATCTCCTCAGGGGAGCCAGTATCTCCTTCTTCCAGACTCCTCCCCTCTGTCAGCCCATGTCACACGTAGTACTGGACACTGTCATCAGTGGGGGGGTGTCTCTGACCCAGAAAATTACACCTACTGTGATGCCATGAAGCCTCGGAAATGGGCTCCCACAAATCACGCCCAAGTTGGGCACATGGGTGTTTACTCTACTGAGACAAGCCATCACCTGGCTCACCCTCCATCCCTCCGGCTGCCTCTCACGGCCCACCTGCAGTACTGAGCGAGGCTCAGGGCACCGGTGGAAGCCAGGCTGCACACTCAGAAACCCCTGGGGGTACCAAGGAAAAGGTGAGGCAAGTTGGCATGTGTCTAGCACAGAAATTTCCTCAGCTTCCAAAAAGGAGAAGCCATGGTCACGCTAAGTCACAGGTTTAAATGGTGACTATGGGGCTAGGATGTGGCTCAGGGTACAGTGCTTGCTAGCATCTGTGAGGCCCTGGGTCTCATCCCCACCATGGCAAAACAGGGAGAGGAGAGGAGAGGAAAAGAAGAGAGGAGAGGAGAGGAGCAGAAGAGAGGAGAAGAGAGGAGAAGAGGAGGGGAGGGGAGACAAGAGGAGAAAAAAGAGAGAGGAGAGGAGAGGAGGGGAGGGGAGGGGAGGCCAAGCCTCCTCTCCTGATATCCAGCCACATGACCAAGGACCTCACCCTCAAGCCTTCACCCATCAGAGGGATCCGGCTAGGGAGGAAGACTTGAAATGCCCCTCATGAGCATTTCTGGGTCTGCAGAAATGGCCCAAAGCGGACAGGAGCCATCTCTGCTGTCCCAAGAAGAAAGGGCATATCCACATGCGTAATTGCTTTTGTCTATTTGGTTCCCTGCTGTAACCCAGCAAGTACAACAGGGCCAGCACATAGTAGGTGGCCAATAAACTGATTGGATGCAGAAAAGTTCAGAGAAGGATCACACTCAGCATGCTGACTGCAATCCACTTTTTCCAGGCAGGTGCACTGGGAAAATATTTTTAGTCCCTTAAATGGTCCAGAAGAAGGTTCTCCCAGCTTCCTGGGGAGGCAGCCCGCTGGTGCTGAAGAGTGCGGGTTCTCAGTGTAAACACTGCCAAGTGCATGAACTTGGAGGAATGGCTGAACCTTTCTCTGCTCAGCTCCTCACTGGTAAAATGGAAAGACTATGGTGTGTACCATGGACAGCAGCCAACAAGCCTGAGGCGGATGCTAGCTCCCCGCCTGGCCTGAAGCAGGGCCTTAAGGAATGCAAGCGGCCAGAAGCCTGTCCGACCATCAGCTGCCTGCTCCAGTTTATCCCCAGATCCTTAAAGACCCTATGTGGAGCAAGAGGGCTGGAAGATAGAAATGTTCATTTCACATTTTAAAACACTGTTCTCTGCTTCTTTGACAGTCTTGAGAATAATGTTGAGTGTAGGCTGAAATCACAGCAGAAAGAACAGAGGGTAGAGGCCAAATAAAGCCTCCTATCACACAAAAGGGGCTGGAGTTTAACTCAGGGGGTAGAGCATTTGCTCTACACACTCTGAGGCCCTGGGTTCAATCTCCAGCACTGCAAAAATGGAAGGACCTGACAGCCTACTCCCCAAACAATCCTGAAACAATCAGCCATCAAAAACCCTATGAATAGCAGAAAAGCACTGACATAGTGCTAGGCATGGCACAGTGTCGGGGGGGGGGAGGTTTCATTTTGTTGTACATCAGGTCGCTCTGAGTCAGACCCGACTCAACTGCATCTACCAACAACATCACACAAAAACTGAAACATGTTCCCACAGGATGATATTCCTTAGCAAGAGGTAGCCATGCATGGAGGTGTTGAAATGCACAAGGAGACCCCGGAAGACCCTCGATGAGATTAAAAGGAAGAAATCAATGTGCCATACTTATAGAGGTCACCAGGACACCCAGCACCAAAGACTGGCCCTTTCTTGTCCCTGTAGGAGCCAGAATTATTTAAAGGATGGCATTTGGGCTTTTGTTTTTTAAGCAGAGTTTAGAGATGTACATAATGGTGAGTTTTAAGAAACCATGTACCATGGCTTGTTAAATCACTGGGAAGAAAAGCTAAGCAGAATTGGATTACCCAATGTGAAGGAAGCATGCTTTCATCTGAAGTTGCCCTAAATAGACGTTATTTTCCCTTCCCATAAATGCAGGCTGTTTTCCTTATTACTCTTTACTCCAGAAAAACAAGGAAGGGGGAGGAGGTAGACACAGAGCCACATCAGTCAGGTGGCCTGACATTGCAAAGCAATTCTTATCAGCATTAATATTGCAGTAGCCGAGGAAAAGAAATTGGGAGGTTTCCATTGTACAGGAAGAGAAGTGAGAGGTGAAAACACAGTTGCAAGCGCGAAGGAGGTTATTATGAAATCTGCTTGAGCCTCGTGTTTCTCCAATGATTCAAGATAATCACATTAGCAGCTTCAAACATTATGCAGTGACATCATTCAAACAGAGAGCTCCCCGAGGTTGGAGATGAGATCAGGGAATTACCGTTCATCACGCGCTAATGACAAATGTAATGGTCTGGACTGATTTGTTACTAGTTAAAGCCGATGTGGGTCTCAGACTACAGCCACTTTCCTGGCTTAATGAGGCTCCTTGCTTAAGAAGGACCCCCATGGAACCCATAACATCTCATTGGAATAAGAAATGGAAAGCTCCTCCTGCCCCAAGGTCAAAGGAATGAGGTGTAGATTTTCTCATGGTCCAGGGCTCTGTCCTTCAAAAGAATAAATAAAACAAAATCTGTCCTTGCTGGAGGGTGTTTGGAGACGAACACAGGCTAGGACCCAACTCCTCTACTGGCTGGATGCAGGACCCTAAGCAAAGTCTCTCCCCTCCTTATGCCAGTGTCCTCATCTGCATCAGCAAGACCGTAACAGCTTGACCTCTGGGAATGGTTGAGGATGGAACAGGATGATGTATGTGGAGTCCTGGGCAGTGCTGCTTGTCACAGAGCAAGTGTTTAATAAATCTTAGCCGGGACTGAAGAAGCAGGATGTCCACCAAGGAGTCTAATACTCCAAAGACAGTGCTGATGTCACTCTGGGTTCTTTCTTCCTGTTGCCCATGTAGTAGACACAACTGGTGCCCTCGGGCCAAGCTGCAGTCTGGGCAGCTTCAAGGGACAGTCGCCTCCCACCCCAATGGACTTTCACTCCGCGCACCTGCATCTCTCTGCCTGGGGACGTCCTCCAATCGGGGCTCAGCACATGTTCCAGGCAGAGACACTCCCTAGAGATGTCCTGAACTGGAGAGAGATGGGAAGTGCTGAGCCTGGGGTCCCACAGCGCCCAGGGTGCTGCACTCCACCCTCCAGATTCCCAGCAGACTGAGGCCCTGTCCTCAGTGGCAAGCTGCTGGCTGACAGTCCTTCACCATCTCCACGCTTCCCTCTCTTCCCTCGGGGTGAGATCGCTCCCCAATAAGCCCCTCGCATCCAAAGCCATGTCTCCATCTCTGCCTTTGGAAAGACCCAAACCGCAAAATGTGAACAAGGCCCCCTCCATCTCAGCATCCCCCGACCCATCCTGGATCCCGGCTGGTCTCGTGACATCACAGAGGGAGCTCATGCACCCAGATCTAACCATCTGCACCTGACCTCCAGCCCCACCACTCACTGGCTGTGAAGCAAATTAACTCCACTTTCTGAACCTCAGTCTGCCCGTCTTCAAAGCCATCCCCGCCCCATGCTGGCTTTCATAACAAGCCTAGCACTGAGGCCATGCCACCTTTGTCACTTCATGAGCCAGCTGGTGCTTTCCAAAGAGAAGAAGGTACCCAGAGCTTCCAGAGGGGCTGGGAGAACGTGAGCACTTGGCCCAGAGCCCCACGTTCCAAAGAGCAGGACTACAAGAACTCATACGGGAGAGATGTTCAGGTCGAGAATGGAGTTGTGCTCACCAGGAAGTGACTGCTCCTTAGGAACTCACGAGAAGGTCCCACTGCCTGACCCCTCACCATGAGAACCACAACAGCTGGTCCCCTGGCGGAGCCATACTTGCCACTGGCAGCCGGCAGTCGCCCCTGGAACATTCCCTGGGTGCTGCCAAGTGGGTCAACGACAGGTTTTTGTTGTTGCTGCTGTTTGGGGAGGTATTGTTTTTTGTTTTTTGTTTTTTGTTTTTTTTTTTTAACCAGAAGATGAGTGACAGCTACATGGCAACTTTTAAGTCATCAAGGGAAGGAAGGCAAAAGCACAAGGCGGCAGTCGGTGCTCCTACCATCACCCGGGGGATTGTCAGGACGTTCGTGTCAGAAACCAACACAAACCCAAGATAAAACCCCACACTTGGCTGGAACTTCTAGGAGGAGCTGTCCCGAAGTAAGTGTGCAGGGAACATTAAAAATTAATGAAGTTCTGAACAACCTGAGAGCTGACATTTTTTTTTTTTCCTGAAACATCCTCCAACGCTTTCCTAATTAAGGGGATCTGGCGGCCAATTCTGCTTCTGGTACCCGGAGCCAGGGAATTCCTGGGGGAGGAAGGAAGAATTACCAGCTCTGGGTTGGCTTTCCCTTCTCTGGAAACTGTTGTGGACTGGAGACAAAGGCTCTGAGCAGACGGTCAAGGGCATCAATGGAAGCTGCAATTCCAGGACAGAGCTCTGTCCACACGGACTGTCCACCCAGGTGAGGACCTCGGCAGGAAACTGAGCAGATGACATGGCCAAGCACCTGAGAAATGGAGGACTGCGGGAGCTCCTAGTATCCCAGCAGGCAGCCTTGGCCCTGGTGGCCCTGGGAAATATGAACAAACAGCACAGGGTCCCAGTGCCAAGGTCACAGGCATGGGGGCCAGGGGAGGCTCACAGCTAGTAATTTCATAAGTGACATCCTCCCATGTGCAAAGAGGACCACAATCTGTTAGCAAAAGATGCTACCTCATCTCCAGGACTAGAAAAAGTCAGATCATCTGAGGCGTGGGGGGAGAAGTCCACAGCCCACGGGGATAAGGAAAGATTGCTCCACACATAGAAAGCGCCTATCTGGAAGCCCCAGTGTCCAAGGCACTTCTGAGGAGCTGAAATAAGCCTCTTTAGGATGAAGCTGGAAAGAGGGGCAAAGCAAAACAGTATGGTTGCTTCTTGAAAACTTGAATACAGACTTACTATGAAACCTGGCAATGTCACTTCTGGGTATTTATCCAAAAGAAGTAAAATCAGGATCCTGAAGAGAGATCTGAACTCCCGGGTTCACTGTAGCATTATTCTTAACAGCTAAGGTGCAAAAACAACCTGAATGTCTGAAAGTGGATGAAGTAAATATGGTATATTCATATAATGGAATAGTAGTTAGCCTCAAAAGAGGGAATCCTGCCATATGCAACATGGATGAGCTACAAAGTATTATTACCCTAAATACTAAAGTGCCTGCAGCCATAACCCTGTGGCATTCAATGCCGTCAGATTTCAGAAGCTAAACAGGGTCAGGCCTGGTTAGTCCTTGGATGGGAGACTGCCTAGGAACACTAGGTTCTATAGGCTTGGGAGAAGGACCTGGCAACCCACTCCCAAAAATCAATCCACCATTGAAAGCCCTAGGAACAGCAGAGAAGCACTGACAATAGTGTTTCGCCTGTTGTACGTACGGTAGCTATGAGTCTGACACCGACTCAACAGCACCTAACAACAAATACTAAAGTGATACACTAAAGTAAGGCACTCACAGAAGGACAAATACTGCATGATTCTATCTTACATGAAGACTCTAGAACTGTCAGACTCCTAAGAGCAGGAAGCAGAACAGTGGGTTCCAAGGCATGGGAAACGGGAAGCTACTAATCAATAGGTACAAAGTTTCAGCTTCGTAAGAAGAATAAGTTCTAAAGACCTGCTGCGCAACACTGGGTCTATGGTCGCTTATACTGTACCCTGCACTTCAACATTTGTTAAGAAGGCAGAGTTCATGTTAAAAGCTAAATGTTCTTTTTACAATTAAAAAAAATTAAACAGCATCACTTGTGCAACACACCTGGCATAATATCTCAATTAATCTTGTTGAAATATTCATCAGTCCTGGTTTTTTAGCTCTGCTAATGAAATGCTACTTTGGCCTCATCCACCTGCTGTTCAAACTGTTCTCAGAATATTCGGGTGACTTTTGCCATCACCCACATGTGGTGTGTTGCAAAGAGCCCCGCCTACCGTCCAGCAGTCCCTGCTCCATGTCCCTGAGCACCTCCATTGGTCTATGTGAGGATCATGCAGGCTCAGAGACATCGGGGTGGCCTGAGCAAGAAAAGAAAGCATGGTGACCACATCTGCAATCCCAGGCTCAGGAGGCCGAGACAGGAGGATCTCAAGTTTGAAGCCAGACTGGGGGACACATTGAGACCCCGTCACAAAAAATAAAAAATAAAGATAAAGATAAATTTTTTAAAAACAGAAGTTAAAGGGGAAAAAAGGCAAAAGCAAAATCAGGTAGGCAGGATGGACACATGGGCTGGAATGTCAGCACCACAGCCTTCCTTCCAACCCCAGAGCTGGCCTCAAAGAGTCCCATTCTCACCCTTCTGCTGTTGGCACCCTGACATTCTTAATTTCCTACCAAGGGGCCCTGCAGTTTTAGATTTTAGTGGGACATGTGAATTGCACAGCTGAGCTTACCACACCCTCCGGAGTCTATCTAAGTATTTTTTTTTCCAGTCACTGGACCGTCTCTTTCACAGGAAGAAATAATGCAGCCCAAAAGACAAGACCTTTTCCTTTAGTCACACCTGGGGGGCCATTTCAGCAACTCTTAACCTGGCCTCCTTCACCCAGTTCTGGGGCCAACAATTCCTGAGGTCCCTGCAGAGCACCTGGGCTGTGTTCACTGCTTTTCCTTGCCCCGTGTTGGGCAAAATGACAGCATCAGTAGACACAGGGGCGCCTCTATGAAGAGCAATGACACTCAAGGTCAAGGCCAGCCCAGGCTGCTCCAGGAGACCCTGTCTCAGAAAAACAAACAAAAAAAAACCCAAGGGAGAAAAATGGAAGCAATTACACTGGGCCTGAGTCGATGGGTTCAAATCCCACCTTCATCCTTTCACATCCTTAAACCTGAAAAGACAATAGGACTTTGGGGGTTTATGCAGATTAAATAAGACCATGACTATAAGTCCCACATGCCTGTCAGCTTGTCCCGCTGTGGGTCCTTCAGGGTTGCTGTGATGCTGAAAGCTATGCCATGGGTATCTCAGACACCAGCAGGGCCACCCATGGTGCATAAGTTTCAGCTGAACTTCCAGACCAAGACAGACTAAGGAGAAGAACTTGGCAGCCCACTCCAGAAACAATTAGCCACTGAAAACTCTACAAATAGCAGAGAAGCATTGTCAAAGATAGTACCAGAAAATGAGCTCCCCAGGCTGGAAGGCATTCAAGAAACAACTGAGGAAGAGCTGCCTCCTCAAAGTAGAGTCGAGCCTAATGACAGGAATGGAGTAAGGCCCCTAGGACCTCCTTTTAATGATGTGGCACTACTCAAACTGAGAAGAAACATAGTGGCTGCAACAATGGGCTCAAACATAAAAAGATCATGTACATGTACAGTGTTGGGGAGTGCTTCGTCCTGCTGTGCTTCGGGCTGCTATAAATCGGATCTGATTTGCCAGCATCTAACAACTACAGCCTTCAGGAAGCGCATGTGGACGTCGCAGTTTTTCTCCGGACTCATCCCCCCAGGGCACTGGACCTGGCCAATGTAAAAGCTGATTGCAGGGGCAGATGGAGGGGTGATCATTCTCAGTCCCTGTGCAGGTAGAGATGGGGTGGACCTGGGCCTCAGGAAGCCCCCTGGCATGACAGCCAGGCTGATGGCCTTTGTCCCACAGGAAAACACTCATATATTCCCCGTCAAGATGCAGGATGCAGGAGGCAGACAGAGCTCCCTGGTGCTGATGTGAGCCCCAGGCAGAGGGGCCCTGAGATGAAGCCCTGTCCCAGGAGGGGGCCTCTCCTCTAATTAGCCTGCACCCTGCGGCCTTCTCCCAGAGAGTCAGCAGCCACGGAACTGGTCAGACAGAGCCCCTCCCAAGGTTGCATCAGGCGGCGCAGATAGAGGGTGATTAGGAGGCAAGGAGCAAGGTGCACAGTTGCCACTGTCCCCAAAGGAGGTTACTCCACAGGACAGCCATTACCTAATCTTGGCAGTGTCCTCTGAACTTGCAAATGCCCATATGAGAATGTGCTACTGACCTTTAATGTGAATTTATTCTTTAAATGTTTTTCCTGCTGGAACACACACTTTGTGGGAGGAGCAGAGGAAAAGTATCAGCCAGAAGCATCGACCGTGAGCACTGAGAAATCCCTCAGATGTCCCACTCCAGCATCCCCACCTTAGAGGGATGGAAACTGGGGTCCATAGAGGAATCTCTTAAGTTCCCTGTGATGGGTGCAATTGTGTCTCTCCAAAATTCCTGTGTGGAAATCCTAACCCAAGTACTTCCAAAAGTCACCTGCTTTGGAAGCATGGTCTTTGCAGACATGATTAATTAAGTTTGGGCAAAGTCATACTGCAGCCAGCTGAGTCAATTCCAATTGACTGTGTCCTTATAAGAAGGAGGGACCTGGAGACACACAGGGAGATGCCATGTCTATATGCAGGCAGAGACTGGGGTGATGCCAACTGAACACCAGTGATCACCGGCTGAACCAGAAGAGATGCATGGGCAAGATCCAGCCTCGCAGACTCAGAAGGAGGCTCTCCCTTGACCTCTGACCCCCAGCCTCCTGAACTGCAAGCTGGCAAATTTCTGCGGTTTAAGCTGCCCAGGTCTGCAGCCATACAATCCTGGCATCCATTCCCATCTGATCTCAGAAGCTAAGCAGGGTAGGGCCTGGTTAGTACTTGGATGGGAGACAATCTGGGAATATCAGGTGCTGTAGGCTTAGGAGTTTTCCAAATCTGTTGGCATAAACATGTTAACACCTCCAGTGCTGCATCTGTTTGTTGAAACATCTCTATTGGTATCCCATCAATTCCTGGAGCTTTGTGTTTCACCAGTTCTTTCAAGGATCCGACTGAATGTTCAAACTATCGGACAATATCATTAATATCACACACCAGCAAAATTCTACTAAAGATCATTCAGAAGCGACTGCAGCAATACATAGACAGGGAATTACCGGAAAATCAAGCGGGATTCAGAAGAGGGCGGGGAACTAGGGACATCATTGCTGATGTCAGGTGGATATTAGCTGAAAGCAGAGAA
>VMDO01026657.1:0-26306 GCA_007922755.1 Pedetes capensis | reverse complement strand
TTCTCCTTCTCCTCCTCCTCCTCCTCCTCCTCCTCCTCCTTCTTCTTCTTCTCCTTCTTCTCCTTCTTCTCCTTCTTCTTCTCCTCCTCCTCCTCCTCCTCCTCCTTTACTTGAGCTTTGAATCTAGGATTTTGCATATGTTTGCCAAGTGTTCTGCCATGGGGCTGGAACCCTAGCCCATTTTAAAATTTTGAGTCAGTGCCTCACTAAATTATATAGACTGCCTGTGGCCTTGAACTTGTGGTGATCCTCCTGCCTCAGCATCTGGAGTCACTGGGATTACACGCATGAAGCATGAATGACTGCACCTGGCTATGTTTCTTATTTTCAAAATATTTGTATTTTTTTATTTGACAAATAAAAATAAAATGTGATGTTTTGAAACATGTATACATGAGCCAGGTGTGGCAGAGCACACCTGTAATCCCAGTACTCAGAAGGCCCAGGCAGGAGGATCCCAAGTTCCAGGCCAGAGACAGCCTGCATAATTTACTGAGACCCTATCTGACGATAAAAAATAAAAAAGGGGTAGGGGTACAGCTCAGTGGTAGAGCTTTTGCAAAGTATGCATGAAGCCCCTGGGTGCAGCCCCCCACTATGACAGAAAAAGAAGAGAGAAGAAAAAGTACTACTAGGAGGAGAAGAAGAAGGAGGAGGAGGAGGAGAAAGAGGGAGAGAGGGAAGGAAGATAGGAAGGAAGGAAAGGAGGAAAGGAGGGAGGGAGAGAAACATATATGTAAGTTCAAATGGCTAAATTGAGCTAAATAACAGATGTTGTTGTTGTTAGGTACTGTTGAGTTGAGTCTGACTCATAGTGACACTATGTACAGCAGATCAAAACACTCCCCAATTTGTGCCAGGCACATGATCTTATTTATGTTTAAGGCCCATTTAACAGATACTTTACTGTATCAGCTTTTTTTTTTTTTTTTTTTTTTGGTGGATTTAAAATCTTGTCCCAGATTTTCCAGAATGCAATGCAATGTTCTTAACCTAATCACCATATTTTACTATAGTTCTTGTGAACTTATTCCTCCTATTCAATTGCAGTTTTAATTCTTTTAAACAATATTTCCCCAGCATCACTCCCGTGTCTTTATATATTTAAAATGGTGTTTCTTGTAGAGAACACAGGCTTGGGTCTTGTTTTTATCCACTCTGTCGCTCTGTCTTGTTTGTTTATTTGTTTGAGACAGGCTCTCCCTGTGTAGCCCAGACTGGCCTGGAACTCACAATGTAGACCATGCTGGCCTTGAATTTTCTCATTGATCCTCCTGACTCAGCCTCCTCAGTGCTGGGATTATAGGTGTGCACCACTATGCCTGGCTGCTCTGTCTTTTAATTGGCATACAAAGGTAGTTCACAGTAAAATGGTTATTGACATATTTGGATTAATAAGTACCATATTTCTGTATGTTTTTGTTTTAGTTCTGGCATTTTAAAAAAGAGTTCCTATCTCTTTTTGTATCCTCATTGCAATCATGCATTTCATCGTAGTGTTTATTTTGTTGTTGTTGCTTTTGTTTGGTTTGGTTTTTTTTTTTTTTTTTTTTTTTAGTTCTGCAGCGGGGGAGATGACCCCAGAGCCTTATGCATACTTTGCAAGCGCTCTACTACTGAGCTGGACCTGCAGCCCATTTTTTTACTTTTTATTTCAAGACAAGGTTGCACCAAGTTGTGCAGGCTTCTGGTTGCCTCAAAACTTCAATTCTTCTGTCTCCACCTCTGAAGTTGCTAAGATTACAGGCATGTACTACCACCTGGTTAATCATGCATTTTATATGATTCCATTTTCTCTCTTCCATCATGATATGAAGTATACTTGTTTCCTCAATTTATTAAAGTAATTTTGCAGCGTTAACAACATCCACTTACAACTAATCTAATCCAGGTTAAATTGACACTACATTCCCCTTTGGATCCGAGACACAGTCCTCCAGAACCTCCATCAGAGACCTGTACCACTCTCCCCACGCCCTCAGTTATGCACCTTCTACAGTTTTGCATGTCCTCTCAGTGTATATGCTGCATCTTCATCCTGGCAACATCAGAACCGCGCCCACTTCTGTCGGAGACCCTAATACTGGCAACACTCATTGCCACAACACAGGGCAGACAGACAGACACAAATCAGGGTGTGCTTTTCCAATGTTAATCTTCTCTTTAAGTTTTTATCATGAGACTTATTCAAAAAAAAAGAATGAGGGAAGCTGCGGTGGTGCACACCTGTAATCCCCGCAGCTCGGGAGGCAGAGGCAGGAGGATTGCAAGTTCGAGACCAGAGGCAGTCTGCGTAATTTAGCGAGACCCTGTCTCAAAAAGTAAAAAAATGGGCTGAGGGTGCAGCTCAGTGGTCCAGCACTTGCAGAGCATGCAAGCGTGAGGCCCTGGGTTCAACCTCCAGTACCACAAAAAAAGGGAAAAAAAAAAAAACCAAAAGAATGAGGAAGAAGTTTCTGGTACGGATTAGTGTTAATAACAATGTAATATCTTCAGAACCGTCATCAAGATTCATGACTGTATCTTAGGCAGTTGTTACAGTCTTCAGTTGGTCCCCTGCCTGACTCATTTCCGTTTTGCCCCATGGTCGACACTGCTCTGATTCTGTAGTTACTTTTTCTATCTTTACCCCCTGTTATTTTCACTAAACAGTGTTCTTTTAGTCTCGCCTCCTTTGACCTTTGAATAAATGCATCCTAATGGAATTACACTGGAGTTTATGGGTGTTTTCTTATAGGTACCTAGGGATGTCTCAGAAATGCTCGTGGGCCATTTATTTTTTCATCACTGAGATTATGGTACTTGGGGTTTTTCAGGCTTTTTGCTTTTTGCTTTTCTTCTTCGTCTTCCTCCTCTTCCTCCTCCTCCTCCTTCTTTTCCTTCTCCTTCTTCTTCTTACTTCTCTTCCTCTTCCTCTTCTCCCTCTTCTTCTCCTTCTTCTTTGTACTGGGGTTTCAACTCAGGGCTTCAGGCATGGTGTGCAAGTGCTTACCTCTGAGTTCCACCCCCACCCCATTTTTTACTTTTTATTTTGAAACAGTGTCTCACTAAGTTATGCAGGCTGACTGTGGCCTTGAACTTCTGATCCTCCTTCTTCTACAAGTTGATGGGATTACAGGTATATGCCACCATTCCTGGCTTAGGTTGACTTTTTACACTTTTTTTCTTTCTTTTTTTTTTTCGAGGTACTAGGGGTTGAACCAAGGGCCTGACGCTTGCATGCTCTGCAAGTGCTGGACCACTGAGCTGCACCCTCAGCCCATGTTTTTACTTTTTGAGACAGGGTCTCCCTAAATTACACAGACTGCCTCTGGTCTTGAACTTTCAATCCTCCTGCCTCCGCCTCCCGAGGCGTTGGGATTACAGGCGTGCGCCCGGCTGACTATTTACTCTTGTTGAAAGTACTTCTATCATTTTTCAAACCTTTCTCCAGGTACAAATGCACATGGATTTAGGAAAATGAATGGGCTTTAGGTTGTGGTCAAGTTCAAACTACGGGGAATAGCAAAGGAGCAAATGAATGTATCATCAATCATGTATAACTACCGATCTGTTTGGTATAGTTGTTAGCACTTGGGATTATCTTACTGGCTAAATTTTGTCTTTATGTATATAAAATGAGAAGTAATTAGCAGTTTGTTTGCCCCCAGTTTCTTCATTACTAAAGCCATTGATCTTTTTTTCACATATGAATTTTTTCACATGCGGTGTTTTCCTTTCTGTTAAGTATGTTCTGGTCATTTTCCCACTGTTCAATCACGATTCATTCATTTTCACTCTAGGATTCACAAAGGATTCACAGTAATCCTTTGGTATTTGCAGGGGTTCCAGGTATTTCATAACTGCTTTGTTGACCTTACTTCTCTTCTTTTTAAGATCTTTAGTTTTACCAATCCATTTCTTTACAACTAACACTATTTCCTGTGAGAAAATACTTCATTCCTGCATCAAAAAGCCTTTTTAGGGGGATGAGTGGGTTTGAAATTGAACCCAGGGCGTCTTGCATGTTAGGCACATCTTCTACCAATGAACCACACCCTAGCCCTCAAAAAGACCTTGGATTGTGACTTCTCAAAGGCTTTGAATTTTGTCACTCCCACTTAAATGGATGGTGGGTGGATTATAGTACATGGACTAGAGGGGTATGCAAAGCAGTTTCCAGTTAGATACCATTTTGCACCTGCCTCATGTATTAAAGTACTGCTAATTTCTGCCACTCCTCTCTAGCACCTGTGCTATCATTCATCTACTTCCCATGTGCATGCCAGTGCAGTGATGAGTATTTTACTGCATGTCAGTCTGTTTATCTTTCCAGTAGTAGTAGAGTGTACTGAATGTTATTGTTTCAAAATCCGTTATGTTTGTTAGGCAAGCTATTACTTTCCCACTCAGATTTTCAGCATTGTTAGAATTTGTAATTCCTACTAGATTTGGTAGGCCTGCAGCCATAGCCCTGTGGCATCCGATCCCGTCAGATCTCTGAAGCTAAGCAGGGTCGGCCCTGGTTAGTTCTTGGATGGGAGACCACCTGGGAATACCAGGTGCTGTAGCTTGGGAGACGGACTCGGCAACCCACTCCCAAAAGTCAATCCACCATTGAAAACCCTATGAACAGCAGAGAAGCACTGATAATAGTGTTTCCCCTGTCGTATGTCGGGCTGCTATGAGTCAGATACTGAATTAACCGCACCTAACAAAACAACAACTAGATTTGGCAAAGTAAATTGAAAGACTACTAAAAGGTCTGTTTTGGAGGGATTTGGAGAATTCTGTACATATGTATGAGAAGTAACATCTTGTTGACATTGTATTCATCTTATGAACGTGTGTCTATTTCCTTGTTTTTCATTCCTTTTTGACATTCCTCAATAAAATTATAAAGGTTTTCATTTGGTATGGCTTCACCATTTTTTAAAATTAGCACATGATAACTATGTATATTTATGGAATGCCTTGGAATATTTCAGTACTTTTATATAATGTGTGATAAATAAGTAGGTTAGGGTAATTTCCATATCCATCACCATGAGTGGTTAACTTTTCTCTGTGTTGAGAACATTCAAAATCCTCTCCACTAACCATTTGAAGTGTACAGTAAATTTTTGTCACTAACCGTTACTTAATTCTGCTGGCAAGTGTTTATCCTTCATCAGTCTTATCTAGTGTTTAGTTAAATTTGGTGTATTGGATTCTAGGTTTAAGCTTCCAGTTATTCCTTGGTGTAATTACAGAGAATGTGCTCCATTCGCCAAGTGACAAGTTGTAACAACAGGTATGAAATAGAGTCCATTAGAGATTGGACTCAGTAATGTCCTGTAGTGTCCAGTAAGGTCAATGAGTGTGTCCAATAATAAACTCATTAGAGATTAATTTCCTGGGGAGATTTTGAGGACTGATCAGATATTGGGCATGTAAGAAAAGTATAAACTTTCAGAGGCAAAGCAGGAGTGAAGCAAGTACTGTTTGTATATGTATAAACTGTTTAGGCAAAATGATCTCTTCTAGTCAGGTACATTTGTGAGATCTTTTCTACTTCTAGTTCCCAGATACCAGGAAAAAAGGTAGAATGAATGACTATAAAAAAGAGTACAAAGTCTCAAGACTGCAGGTGTTATCTCTGTTTTATACCATATGTAGGAAGGCTGCTTTTGTGACCAAGTCTTATTATATAGTTATTCCAGGATGGTCTAGAACTTGCTATGTAGCCCAGGCTGACCTCAAACTCATGGTCTTCCTGCCTCAGCCTCTCAAGTACTGCAATTACAGACATCTGCCACCAAATCAGCTGGTAGTAGAACTTTAGCATGTACTACAGACCTACTAAACAGTGGGACCTTAGACATGACACAGAAGTACATCACCACTCATACTGAGACAGGCTTTCCTGCCCTGCTATTTCTTCAGGGAAGTGTTCAAGTCCAGCATCAAAACAGCTGTGTGAGAAGATATGATTGCGGACACAGAGAAACAACATAACAACCAAATCCTTTTGTAAAAGTTTGCAGTTCCCAGCACCTCAGTGAGACTCCTGTGACTTAAGTATAGGTCCCCAGATATTGTCAATGTCATTTTCTTTTGTCCTGAAAATATATTTGTGATGTTTTAGGAGTCAGTGACCAATGAGGATGTAGCTGTAAACTTTACACTGGAGGAGTGGGTGTTGCTGAATCCTTCCCAGAAGAAACTCTACAGAGCTGTGATGCAGGAAACCTTCAGGAACCTGGCCTATGTAGGTAAAGGTGACATCATTCCTTCATTTAGTCAGTTACAGAAATACTGTTTCTTACTCATCTGTGCTGTTCGAAGATTTGGAACATGAAAACAGAACACTCTGGTGAATCAATTCAGCATGGTTGCAATGTAAAATGAACCTAGATTCTTACACTTTTTCTATAATGTTTTTAAAATTCATGATGATTTTTCTGGGTCTGTGTTTCAGGACAAAAATCTGGAATCAAGACCACTGAACATGAGTATAAAAATCTCAAGAAAAATCTAAGGTAACTTCTATTCACAAGAGAAAGCAATGTTCCTCAAGAATTTGGAGTGGCAGGATATATTTTATTTACTTGTTTATTTATTTTTGTAGTATTTAGGGGTTGAACCCAGGGCCTCACACATGCTTTGAAAGTGCTCTACCCAGCCCATTTGTAATTTTTTAAATTTTGAGCCAAGGTCTTGCTAATTATACAGGCTGCCTCTGGCCTCAAACTTGTGATCCTGGCAGAAAATATTTAAAATAAGCAAACTAAACAAATAATCCCAGCTTCAAAATGATTAGCTTTCAGAAAATTTTCTCTAAAACTACATATAGGTTGTACATCCTTATTCCAAAAATTCAAATTCCTAAATTCTCAAATATTCTAAACTTTGAGCACAAACATGATACCACAAGGGATACTTTCTGATAGGTCACTGTATATAAACATTGTTTCATGTAAAAAGTATTTAAAATGTTGTATGAAATTACTTTCAGGCTTTGGGTATAAGGAGTTTGAAATATGAATAAACTTCATGTTTATACTTGAATCCCATTTCCAAAATACCGCATTATGTATATGCAAGTATTTCCTAACTCCAAATCTCAAACACTTCTGGTACCATGCATTTTGGATGAGGGATTCTCAGTCTATACTTAAATGTGACCTAGATGCTCAGTGTTTGGAGAACATTTAACTTGGAAACAGTATGGAGAAATCTAACGTGAATCTCATTGCTTTGTCAGTAGTAGTTATCAAGCCATCTTGCCAATCGTACAGTTCATGTGTGTTCATATAGCTTATACAGGGTGAAAAGCCTACACATTGCTTCATGACATTAAATAAAATGTAAGTCTAATACCTGTTCATAAAGGTAAAATCATTGTTAAACCACTTTAATTGTTTTTTGTGGTTCTGTAGGGTTGAACCCAGGGCTTCACACATATTTTGCCAGTGCTATACCACTGAGCTGCATCCTCAGACTGTTTTTTACTTTTTATTTCAAGATCAGGTCTCACTAAGTTACAGAGGCTGCCTCTAGCCTCAAATGTGTGATTCTCCTGTGTCTGCCTCCCGATGGGATTAAGTGCATGTGCCCCCACACCCCGCTTGATAAACTCTTTTTAATGTATGACTTTTCCACTACAGCAGTCAAGTGGTGGAGAGATTCTGTAAATATAAAGAAAGTAACCCATGTGGAGAAATATTCATCCAGAATCTAGACTGTATCGCAAATAACAAAACTCCTTCTGGAATAAAACTACATGACACCAGTGTGTGCGGAGAAGTGGGCATTGGTAATTTATCCCAGAGGCATATCATATCTGATTCTAAACACAGACTGTATGAGTATCAGGATCATAGAGAGAAACCCTATGAATGTAAAAAATGTCATAAAGCCTTTAGATGGCCCAGTGGCCTTCAAAAACATGAAAGGACTCACAATGGAGAGAAACCATATTTATGTAAGCAATATGGTAAAGCTTTCACTCAATCCATTCACCTTCAAATGCATGAAAGAACTCATGCTGGACAGAAACCCTATGTATGTAAGCAATGTATGAAAGCTTTCATTCGTTCCAGTTACCTTCAAATACGTGAAAGAACTCACACTAGAGAGAAACCTTATCTATGCAAGCAATGTGGGAAAACATTTCATTGTTCAACTTACTACCAGAGACATGCACAAACTCATACTGGAATGAAACCCTATGTATGTAAGCAGTGTGAGAAAGCCTTTAGATATTCCAATCAGCTTCAAAGACATGAAAGAACTCACACTGGAGAGAAACCTTATGTATGTAAGCAATACACAAAAACCTTTCTTTGTTCCACTTACTATCGAAGACATTCACGAACTCACACTGGAGAGAAACCCTATGTATGTAAGCAGTGTGGAAAAGCATTCCCTTGTCCCAGTTCCTTGAAATATCATGAAAGGATTCACAGTGGAGAGAAGCCCTGTGTATGTGAAGAATGTGGGAAAGCATTCATTTGGCCCAGTTCCTTGAGATGCCATAAGAACATTCACAATGGAGAAAAATCCTATGTATGTAAACAACGTGGGAAAGCATTCAGGTGTTCCAGTTTCCTTTATATGCATGAAAGAATTCACACTGGAGAGAAACCTTAGGTATGTAAACACTGTGGGAAAGCCTTCACTCGTGCCAGTACTCTTCGACTGCATGAAAAAAAATCACAAGGTAGGGAAACCTTATGTATGTAAACACTATGGGAAAACCTTCAGAGAGTATGGTAAAATGCAAAAACATGAAAACATTCACCCTACCTCTAGCTGCTCAGTACAGCTAGAGAAGGAGAGTTGACTTGGAGAAGCTGCAGAGCACTGGATATGAGAAGATGTACATGTAAATGCAGTTGGAGGTTCTGCTCTTTCTGAGGTTGTAAATCTCATTCATTGTCTTTGGGCTATTTTATGGCCAGTGGGGAGTCAGTTTTGGCATGCATAGAGTTGCTGGAGTCAATATAATGTCTACATATGAATAAAATATACGAAAGTCAGGCTTAGCGACAGACTCACTAGACAGTCTCCTGGAGAAAGTGTTTATGAATTTGACAATTTCTTTAGGTGAGAACCTTAAAGTGACTCCAAGTGAGTGCCCCTCTGATAAATATTAAGGTGTTTAAGGGACATCAGGGCAGGGTGAGCTCCCAGAGTTAAAACCTTAGTTGCCCCTACCTCAGCACCAGAGACTGATGCTCTGTGGGACTCCATTCCAGCAGTCAATCTGGCTCTCAAACTTGGGAATATGTTTTCCCTTCTTAATATAAAACAGGCACTTAGAAACTGCTTTTGCTCAAAAAGCATTGATTGCTCTCTTGGGCCTACAAGGTAACTAAAAGTGAAGGAGGACACTAGTCACTGATTTAACTCAATTTTGTCCCTCTCTGGCTCTATTTTGTCTCAATGCTTCTTCTCGAGCCACTTCTGTAGTCATGTTGGATTCCAGGAAAAACAGGACTGTTTGGTAAACATCTTTAAGAAAAGCAACTGAAACTACCCCCAAGTAGTGGTGAGCCTCAAAGGACAGACCATCCACAAATGGGGATAATTATCTATGATAGCAAGGCCATAACCTGGAGCAGGAGTAATCATCTTGTAGGAACCAGGCTGCTCCCCCCAAGTGATGGCAATGATGACAACTTCTTGAGACCACTTTATAGAACCAGAACAGAGAAAATGATCAACCAGACCATGCTCTGATCAGGAATGTTTCCTTATGCAGACTTCTTGGCCCCCTGCCCTAATTCTTCCTCTACTTAAACCTAGAGCTCATGTCAGTACCCGGAAGATGGAATGGAGTCAGGAGGTCTCTTTATTTGTTCCTCTTCCCGGTGTGTACATTGATTAAATCTTCTTTCTCTGCTTCTCACCATTACTTTTTCTCTTTAATTGGCATATTTGGCGCAGATGGCTGGGCCTAGTCTCTTATGACTTCTGACCAGGGCTTCGCCCTAAAACTCTGGTAACAAATATGGGTTGGGTTTTCATCATGACATTGGCTGAAGCAGGCTGCTTGCCTGAGCTAGTTCAAAAGATTTGTTTTATTTATTTATTTATTTATTTGTGTGTTTTGTTTTAATCTTCCCTCTTCAATCCTTTGTAGAATATTGATGCCAAAGCTCCAGTTTCTCTATGTATTAAATTGTTGTATTCTCTTGTTGGCATGTTTTTATTCTCATGGTTGATACTGATAGGCATTAGTAAATTTCAAGTAGGCTCAAGAAAATGGGGCCCAGAAAGAGGGAACTACTGAGGCAGGGTGGTCACTAAGCAACCACTTAAGTCACCTAAGTTTTGATCAGACCATATGAGTTTCATTGTCCTAAGTCCTATTCTTCAAAGGAAACAGGTAGTGACTAGGTCAACAGTGACCAGATCGAGCCCCGTTCTTATAAGAAAAACAAGTCCCATGACCAGCAGTCACCTAGCTAATCAATCTATAGGTAGAAACAATAGGAGCAACTGCCCTTAACTATTGGGCCAACATACAGGTACCCCCTGACGACCAATCTGCTCAGCCTAGCTCAGGGAGTCCAGCCCAAAGAAAGACACAAAAACTCCAAGGCTACAGCTCCACTTCAGCTACCCAGTGGGGACCCCTTCCATTCTTCAGAGACTTTGTCTAAACTTTCTATGAACTTTCCATGTTCTTGCTTGCCTTTGCTATCTGGGTTTATTCCTGGCTGGGTCTGTGGATCCAGGGGCCGGGTGCCCAGCACCACAGGAGAAACTCCCATCACAATAATAGGTACATTGACAGATAAGATGTGAGAAATCCTTGTCCATTAACCCAAGGGCCTTATCCCAAGTTGCAGAGTGTAATAGCATCAGCCTTCCCTCCTATTCCAGTGACACCTTAGCTGGCCCAGCCCAGGCATTCCTGCTTCTCTGAGATCAGAGGTTGTCACCTTGAGACTCTGAGTGTGGAATTACATCCTGCAGGACGGGCAACTAGAGAAGTAGTTCTGTGAGAAGCACCAAACCTGTTGCCCTAGGCCCATCTTTACTGCCCCCCTGTGCCTGAGCCCTTGCTCCTTTCCCTCTTGGACCTCAGGGAGCCCTAAGCACCAATGAAGGTTAAGTTCATGAAGCCCTGCATTCTTTGGTGGTACAATGGTTGGTCCTTTTGAATCTTTTCCTGGTTTCTGCTGAGATGATGAAACATACCATCAATGAACACATGAGGTAAGTTCTGTTCCCCCAAACATCCAGATGCAGGGCAAAATATATGTCCCTGTAAGGGAGTGACAGCCGCTTCATTCCATGGGAATTGTTTTTGCCCACCACTCTTATGACACCAAATGTATGTTGTTTTATTTTCCACATCTACAACTTGTTCTCTACTTCAGACACCAATGTGTGTCCAACAATTCCACTGAATTCTGACACAATTTTGACTTGGTGTCTGTACAGGTTTAAGTGCTTGGCTCCCTGGTGGCATTTCTTTTAGATATCAAGGTTTTATATCCAGGATACCCACAAGTTTGTCTAATATGGCTACAATATTACATTCCTAGAATCTCCACTCATACTTTGTTTGCTCATTTGGTAAAATGACCTGCAGAACTCAGGAAAACACTTTGCTATGGCCAGTTTATGATAAAAGATACAACCCAGCAATAACCAAATGGAAGAGGTGCATAGGACAAGGTATTCAGGAAGGGAATGTGAAGACTGTGAATGTCCTATCTGGTGGTCCCAACTGGGTACCACTTCTGTTTGTATACCATCCCAGAAGGAAAGCAGGGAATCTCCTTGTTTCATGTTCACAGAATTGGGTTCGGCCTCTTTGTCTCACTTAAGTTATGAATTTTGGTGTGAAGCAGGAGAGTAACCTGGA
Source organism: Pedetes capensis (assembly GCA_007922755.1). Taxonomy (NCBI): domain Eukaryota; kingdom Metazoa; phylum Chordata; class Mammalia; order Rodentia; family Pedetidae; genus Pedetes; species Pedetes capensis. Next base: position 14,461 of record VMDO01026657.1, on the reverse strand, counting down.
GTAGACAGCAGAGGGCTGAGTCTCATGAGTCCAGACTGAAGTTGATCTGGAGCCTTTAAAGGGAATGATGTTCCCCTTGGTGCTTCCTGGACAGCACCCCAGCCCGCATGTGGCTTCCAACAACCGAAAACTCATAGGTGTAATGACAGTGGGAAGCAGCAGAGTAGTGTATGAAGCAGGAAAATCACAAGGAGGTGCAGCTGGGGCTTCTGTGTTCTCTGAGGTTCTGATTCTGGTTGCCATGGAGCTCTTTTCTGGACAGTTTTGATTTTGCCATGGGTAGAGCTGCTGGAGTCAATTCTAACTTGAATATGTTAAAATCTGTGAAGGTCAGGCTTAGATAAAGATTCGTTTATGTAATGTCCTAGAAAGAGCGTTTATGGATTTGACAGTTTTATTTAGATCAGAATCCTAAAGTGATTCCAAGGTGAGGGTCTCCCCGTAGTGAATATTAAGATATTGAAGGATAAAGAGTTTCCACACTGGGAGGAAGGAGCAGCAGGGCATGGCAGCTTGCAGAAATACATCCTTACAGTCCCTACCTCAGCACCACATAGTGATCTACTCTGGGACTCCATTTCAGCATGCAATCTGGCTGTCAAACTTGAAAATTTGGTAAATCTTAATGTGGGGTTTCTTTGTGACCTTGGGTGAAGCTGGCTGCTTGTCTAAACCAGTTCAAATGTTTTTCTTCCTTTCGATTCCTTTGTAGAATTTTGCTGACATACAACTCTTATATGTCCATGTGTCAAATAAATGCATTCTCTTGTTTACATGTTTTTATTTCGTGGTTGAAAATGGGTAAATTGAGAGAAAAACGTGGGAGAAAACCTTTACCATAAAGCCAACGACCATATCTCAAATTCCTCAAGGTGACTCTATCAGCCCCTCCATCCTATTCCAGTGTGGCTGACCTGTTACCCCTTTTCTGTGGTTGTCTCCATGGGACACTGAGTCTGGAATTTTCTGATTAGACTGGTGACCCCATTTCCAGGAGAACAAAGCAGGAGGAGCCCACTATGAAAAACCAGGACAAGTTGTGTTTTATCTCTTAGCCTGGCCTGGGAAAGGGTGTGGCTGAAAGGCTTCCCACAGCCAGGTAGGGCATAACGTGTCCTGTTAGTGTTCAAACGGTGTCTTTGATCACTAGGCTCTAAGGGATGCAGAGAGGTAGGAGCTGTCCAATCGGAGCTGTCCAATCAGAAGCTCCAGCGGTGGGCGGGGACTCGTTACTGGCGGTAGACCTGTCCAATCAGAAGCGCCCATGGGCGGTGGTTACTTTCCCACTGGAGAATTTTTCTTTGCCACGGCCGTAGCTCCCCCTGAGTCCCCGCTGTCTCGGCTACTGGTAGAGGTGTCAGGTGCTTCACTCTCGTAGCTCTGTGACCTCTGACCCCAGGAGCAGTTTTGAGGACAGTGGGACCCCCTGGAGTCCGACATGGTGAGTGTCGGGGTCAGTGTTGTGTGCGAGATGGGAGAGGGGGGTCTGTGGGAACCGCCGGGCCTCCGCGCATCACCTGCACCGGCTGCGGCTGCGGTCTGTGGCGGGCGCCGCTCCGCTCGGTCCCCTCAGTTCCCGTCAGTGGGGCTGGGCCGGCAGTCTGGACCCCAGCTTCTTGTGCCATCCCTGCCAGGTGACTGGAGACCTCTGTGGGCAGCTTGGCACCTCAGATCTCGTCTCCCCAAGACCGTGCAGTGAGAGCGGGAGGGTCCTGGGGAGACTCCTGCGGTGTGTGGGGTTCGTGTGCGGGAGGAGCTGGGCTGTGTGTGGGGTCCCGGGGTCGTCAGTTCTCCGCAGTGGAACCCAGTTTTCCCTTGAGTTTTTCCGGATTATGGGAAGCAGCGTCTAAAATCCAAGCCCTATCCCCACTGTCCAGTACTTTTTAGGATTGTCAAGAAATCCCTGCGTTTCTAGGTGCTTCCCTACATGGCAAATGTCATTGGAAAGGGGGATCCATACGCACCCGAGGTTTGGATTTAGTGGAGACATGTTGCTCTCTCTGATGCAATTGTTATTATCTGTTTATGTTGTTGTTGTTGTTGTTAGGTGCCGTGGAGTCGGTATCCGACTCATAGCGACCCTCATAGGATTTTGACCCTCATAGCACTCATAGGAAGCTGAGTGCTTCCGGATTGCCTTGGGAGTGGATTGCCAGGCCCTTCTCCCATTTTTGCGGTACTGGGAATTGAACTCAGGGCCTCAGAGACTGCAGCACAGTGCTCTAACCACTGAGCTAAATCCCGTGTCTGTTTATAGACATTAAAAAATGCTGATTGAGGCAGGACATGACCTTATTTGAAAGAGGTATTGCAATAGGGAGAAAGCCTAGAAAAAAAAAAGGTTTTTTGCCTAGAAAAAAAAAGGTTTTTTTTTTTTTTTCTGTCAGAAAAGGGCTTTTCTTTCTAAAGAGGAGCAAACAGGAGCAGGGGGAGGGGGGAAGTGGAAGAAGAGGGAAGTTGGAGGGTGGGAGCATCAGCTGCCGGACCAGAGAATGTTTTCTCCTGAGTTCAGCGTTGTTCTTAGGGTGATAATAAAGGAGGGGCCATGTGCTGGCTCAGGCTGAGGGTGAGTCAAAAATTACAGGCTGCAGGAAGGAGATAAAGTTTGCTTACATCTCTTTCTGCTGCTCAGTTGAGCTAATTATTTTTGAGGCAAAAATTGGGAATTTGGAAAGTTTGTGTCTGACTAAATTGTAGGGGGAAAAAACAAAACAAAACAAAACAGGGTGCCATAATCTAAGTGTAAAGGGAAGAGTATTCTCTGGAACAGAAAGCTTTGTGAGGTAGGAGTTCTGCAATTGGTGTTATTTACCAGGATTACATTGCTTGGGTAAAATTTCACATATCCAGCTGTTTTTCTTTTCCATTCAGGCAGTTGGTCTAGTCAGAGTGTACTATGTGCCAACTGAAAAAGCCTGTGAGCTCTCTCATCCTCTCTCTTCTTCTTCTCCACTCCTCGCTCTTCTCTCTCCAGCAACCATGTACCCACCTTTCTCTTCTTTCCGGCCTGCTATCTCCTCTGTCCATCCAAGGCGCTCTTCCCCTCTAAAACCCTGCTTAACTCTCCCCTGTTCTTCGGCTTCTTTACCTTCCCCTGGGGAATAGAAACTTCCTTATGCGGATTCACTCAGGGAACACAAGTTCTTCCAAGTTCCAGGTTTACTAAGCTTCTTCAGGTGCTTTGGTTTTTCTTGTAATTATTCCTTAAAGTTGTAAAATGTTCCCACTCCATTCCATCCCATGTACAATTGCTGTCATTCATTTTTACTCTCAGTAGCTATCCGCATCCAATACATTGTCAAAAAAAATTTTTTTTCTGTACTAGGGGTTGAACCCAGGGCCTCGTGCTTGCATGCTTTGCAAGTGCTGGACCACTGAGCTGCACCCCCAAAGCCCATTTTTTTACTTTTTTTTTTTGAGACAGGGTCTTGCTAAAGTCTCAATAAAATACACAGACTGCCTTGGGTCTCAAGACCCGACCTCAAGATCCTCCTCCCTCCGCCTCCCAAGCCGCTGGGATTACAGGCGTGTGTCACCGTGCCCGGCATACATTATCAATATTAACAGTATGGAAAAACATTTATCTGTTAATACAGACAGAAATAGAGCAAAGCATTTGTTTTGCTCCCATTTAATTCTTTTCTAATACTATGTTCTTTATGAAATCGGAGTTATATCTTTTTGAATCTCTCTAGAGAACTTCTTTTAACAATTGCAACATACTCTGGTGACACATTGTCTCAATTTAATTGTTTTATTTCTTCTCTCCATGATGCATACATTTCTCTGTGGTCCTCTTGAGAATTTTTAGTTTTTTATTTTAGTGTTTTAATTTTAGTTTTATTACTAGTTTTTTTATCATTACTATTCATATACCCCTTTCCTAGTTTTCTTTCATTCTTTCTCCATTGTCCATTTTCCATTTTTCCATTTTTCATTGTCCATTCTCCATTTTCTCCATTGTCCCTTCAAGGACAGTTAAGACAAGTGCTTGAGAGTTTTTGTCTAGTATGTTTAGTGTCTATTGTTCCTCAGAATTGGTTTCTCTCAATTCATTTTCTCCATTACTGGGCCATATTTCCCTCTTTCTCAATATGCTTTATGACTTTTGTGTTATTTTGATAAATTGATATTTGAATAGTCTAATGGGCAAGCTATGGAAATTGGATTCTTTCTCGTTCCTTTTTTTTTAATTTTTTTACAGGATCTTTCTATTTAGCCCAGACTAGCCTGGAACTTTACTGTGTAGCCCAGGCTGGCCTTGAACTCATGATCTTCCTGCCTTAGCCTCCTAAATGCTTTTGATTCCAGTTTTTGTTGTTTGGTGACAGCGTTTAATCTTCATCACTCCTTCACTTTGTGCACCACGGGGGGGGGGGGGGGAAGGTGATCAAAATGTTTGGGCTTCCTTCTTTGGAGCTCGCAGGAGACTCAGACCACCCAAACCTCTAACTATAGGAGGCAATGCTCACCACTGCTTCCCCATTGACCTCAATGAAGTTCTCAGGACAGGCTCTTTCTTTTCTGTCTCAAGACACTTGATTTCTGTTTTTTGTTTGTTTGTTTGTTTTGTTTTTGTTTTTCTTTGAGAGGCCTGCTCTACTCTACTTGAGCCCTTTGAGTAAAAAGCCTTTGCATGTCCTCTTGGTGTCACATCCTCATCAATGTCAGCATCAGAACTACACCTCTGCATGTGACCATAGCAGTTTGCACCCCAAGCAGGATGTCTAACCATTGGCCACCTCCTGCGTCTGGCTTTTCTGAGAACATGTGCCATCCTTCTCTTTATTTAATTATCCTTTGGAGTTCCCAATAAGGCTGTAATGTTTCTTCATTAGCATAGTAAGACTGAATGAGTCTTACTTAGTTTTTAGTTTGTTAGCTTTCGTCACTGTGACCAAAATTCCTGAGAAAACTTGAAAGAAAAGATTTATCATACATCCTTGAACCTAATCTGCACTCTTTCAGAAAATAGTATTAGAAGGCTAAAAACTCAGATAATGATTGGAATTGCTTGTGGGTTAGATTCATGGTTGAGCGGTGATTTCGGGGAAAATTATAGAAACACAGTACATGTCGGAAAAACAGTACAATGCAATAATATGGGATTAACTTGGTGCAGATTAGAGAATATGTAGTATCTTGGCTCATGGTATCAGAGAATTCAGTCTATGGTTTTTTGGCCTGAGGCACTTGGGCAGAGCATCATGATGGTGGAAATACGTGGAGGCATTCACCTCATTGCAAACAGAAAGCTGAGAAAAGAGCAGGAAGGGGTCAAGGACAAGATACTCCCAAGGACACACTTCCCAGTGACTTACTTCCTCAAACTGGGTCCCACCTTGTGAAGTTCCCAGAACCTCCCAAAACAGCACCACCAACTGGGGGCCAAACAGTCACCACATGAGCCTGTGGGGCATATTTTATATTCAAATCATGTCAGCTGGTTTGTAGGAAATTGAGGACAACCTTCCAAATATTTTCTTAGTTTAATCACAGAGGATGCACTAAATTCCCAAGAAGTTGTAATAACAAGTATTAAATAATATTTGTCAGACTATTAGAGATTCACTATCTACACTGTGGGCTGGGATTTAGCTCAGTGGGTAGAGTGCTGCGCTGCAGTCTCTGAGGACCTGAGTTCAATTCCCAGCACTGCAAAAATGGGAGAAGGGCCTGGCCATCCACTCCCAAGGCAATCCGGAAGCACTCAGCCATTAAAAACCCTATGAGGGTCGCTATGAGTCGGATACCGACTCGACGGCACCTAACAACAACAACAATCTACACTGTACTTTTTGTTTAGTCACATAGGCTTTTTCTGATGTGCATGTCAGAAAATTACAAACATGCTGAGGGACAATAGGAGTTAAATAGCATATTGTTGGCATAAACTGTTTGGGAGCACAGCCTCTTTTCACACTTAGGCTTATGAGATCCATCCAAGTAGCAGTTTCCTAGATACCAGGTGAGGTTGAACGTTGTGCTCAAGCATTTCTACAAATATGCAGCCTCCAGACAATAACAACAATGTTAACTCTCTTGTGTGCTTTAAGTCATATATATATATTTTTTTATGAGAAGTACTGCAGACCCAGGGCACAAAGAAAAACTGGGATGACCCAGCAGCATGAATGATTCTGTTCTCCTTTTGCTTTACCAAATACTTCCAGTCTAGCATCAGAACTGCTATAACACAAACTGTGAATATGTATGGAGAACAAGGGTGTGGCAACTAAGAAGAGTGAACATTTGGAAAACATAAAACATGCGATTTCTTTCTTTTTTTTTTTTTTTTTTTGTCATGCTGAGGATGGACCCCAGGGCTTTGTGCATGTTAGGCAAGCATTATACCACTGAGCTGCATCTCCAGCCCTTTATGAACTTCTAATGACGTGAGCATAGATCTAAAGTATTTTGATTCTCATTCTTCCTCCTGGAAATACATGTGGGATGTTTTAGGAGTCAGTGACCTTTCAGGATGTGGCTATGAACTTCACTCTGGAGGAGTGGGCTTTGCTGGATCCTTCCCAGAAGAAACTCTACAGAGATGTAATGCTAGAAACCTTCAGGAACCTGGCTTCTATAGGTAAGGGTGACATCATTTCCTTACTTACTCAATTAGATAAAAAGTTTTTTTGCTCATTACTGATGTCCTGGGATTTGGGATGTGGAAAGAGATGATTTTGGTGACTATTTCAGAAATGGTCACATTACACTATGAATCTAGCTAAAATCTAATCATTTTTCTATAATATGATAATTCATTGTTTCATTAATGCATTATTTCATTAATTCATTATTTGTTCATAATTATTTCATAATTCATTACTTCATTAATTCATTATTTCCATAATGTGATAAATCATAATGATTTTCCTGGGACTATGTTTTAGGAAAAAAATGGGAAGACCAGAACATTGAAAATGAGTATAAAACTGCCAGGAGAAATCTAAGGTAATTTGCACTCATAAAAGTAAACAATGTCCCTCAGGCTGGGAATGTACCTTAGTGGTAGGGTACTTGCCTAACATGTGTGAGGCCCTGGGTTCAATTTCTAGCATCACAAAAAATTAAAAAAACAAAAAGGAACAAAAGAAAAAAAGAAAACAATGTCCCTTGATAATCTTGGACTGACAGGAAATTTTTAAAACAGGCAATGGTTACTAATAAGCCCAGCTTCAAATAGATTTGATCTTAGAAGGTTCTCTCCAAACACGCATTCAGGTTAGCATCTACTTTCTTTTTTTTTTTTTTTTTTTTTTTTGGTACTGGGGGTTGAACCCAGGGCCTTGCACTTGCATGCTGTGCAAGTGCTGGACCACTGAGCTGCACACCCAGCCCATATTTTTTCACTTTTTTTGAGACAGGGTCTCACTAAATTATGCAGCCTACCTCTGGTCTCGAACTTGCAATCCTCCTGCTTCTACCTCCCGAGCCACTGGGATTACAAGTGTGCCACCACACCCGGCTAGCATCTACTTTCTGATGGTTCACTGTACACAAACTTTGTTCTATGCACAAAATTATGATGGTATTAAATTACTTTCAAGTTTAGGGTATATGATATAAAAGTGAATTCTGTGTTTACACTTGGATCCATCTTCAGGATATCTCATTCTATGTAAATACTTCAAAAATCTAATGATTTTTTTTTTTTTTTTTGGTGGTACTTGGGGTTGAACCCAGGGCCTCACACTTGCATGCTTTGCAAATGCTGTACCACTGAGCTGCACCCTCAGCCCATATATTTTTTACTTTTTGAGAAAGGGTCTCACCAAATTACACAGACTGCCTCTGGTCTTGAATTTGCGATCCTCCTGCCTCCGTCTCCTGAGTTCCTCGGATTACAGGGGTGCACTACCCTGCCCAGCTCTCAAAATCCAATGTTTTTGATCCCAAGCATTTTGCATAAGGATTATTCAACTGTATTTAAATGTGATGTAGACACTGTTGACAAAATAGTTTATTTGGAAACAGTAGTGAGATACTCCATAAGAGTACCATTGTTTTGATAATAACTGTCCTTGAGCCATCCTGCAGAGCACTTAGCCCATTCATTTTTAGAAAAATCTTATGAGGAATAAAACTAATGTTTCTCCCTGTAAGTCATTAAGAAATAAAATTTTAGCATTGCACTTCTTGTTTTTTTTCCAGAAGTCAAATGATACAGGGTCTGGGTGAACATAAAGAAGGTAGCCAATGTGGAGAAATCTTCAGCGAGACTCCAAACCATATTATGAATAAAAAACCTTCTCCTGGAGCAAAATCATGTGAAAGCCATATGTGTGGAGAAGCACTCATTAGTCACTCATCTGTAAATATGCCCCTTGAAGCTCACAGTGGGCACAGACCATATGAGTACCAGGAATATGGAGAAAAGATATATAAATATAAGAATCATAAGAAAACCTTCATTTCTCAATCCTTTCAGAAGCATAAAAGGACTCACACTAGAGAGAAACTTCATGAATATAAGCAATGTGGCAAAGCCTTCAGTCATTCCAGTTCACTTCAAATACATGAAAGAACTCACGCTAGAGAAAAACCTTTTGTATGTAATCAATGTGGAAAAGGTTTTAGTTCTTCCCATAAAATTCAAATACATGAGAGAACTCACACTAGAGAGGAACCCTATGAATGTAAGCAATGTGGTAAAGCCTTTAAGTGTTTCAGGTCCCTTCGAAATCATGAAAGATCTCACCCTGAAGAGAAACACCACCAGTGCAAGCAATGTAGCAAAGCCTTCAGGAAATGCAGTTACATCCAAACACACACAAAAATTCATACTGGGGAGAAACCCTATGTGTGTAAGCAGTGTGGAAAAGCCTTCAGATGTTCCAGTTTCCTTCAGATACACAAAAGAATTCACACTGGAGAGAAACCCTATGAATGTAAGCAATGTGGGACAGCCTTCAGTCGTTCCAGTACTCTTCGAACACATGAAAGAGCTCACACTGATGATAAGCCCTATGTATGTAATCAGTGTGGGAACGCTTTTAATAGTCGGAGTTCCTTTTACAGACACGAAAGGACCCACACTGGTCAGAAATACCCTGAGTGTAAACTATGTGGGAAAACTTTCAGTTGTTCCAGTTACATTCAAGTACATGAAAGAACTCACAGTGGAGAGAAACCATTTGTATGTAAGCAATGTGGGAAAGCCCTCAGTGGTTCCAGTGCTCTTCGATACCATGAAAGGATTCACAGTGGAGAGAAACCCTATGCATGTAAGCAATGTGGAAAGGCATTCAGTGGTTCCAGTTCCCTTCAAAAACATGCAAGAATTCACACTGGAGAGAAACCCTATGAATGTAAGCACTGTGGGAAAGCGTTCAATGATTCCAGTTATGTTCAAATACATGAAAGAATTCACACTGGAGAGAAACCCTATGAATGTAAGCAATGTGGGAAAGCCTTCATTTATTCTGGTTCCCTTCAGATACATGAAAGGATTCACACTGGAGAGAAACCCTATCAATGTAAACTATGTGGCAAAGCTTTCAGCTGTTCTAGTGCCTTTCAGAAACATAAAAGAACTCATACTGGAGAGAAACCCTATGAGTGTAAGCAATGTGGGAAAGCTTTTAGCTCCTTGAGTAACATTCGAAGACATGAACAAACTCACAATGGAGAGAAACCATATGTGTGCAAGCAATGTGGGAAAGCCTACTCTGATCGCAGTTCTGTCAGAAAACATGAAAAAAGGCACAATGTAAAGAAAGATTATATATGTAAGTAACGAGAGAAAACCTTCAGAGAAGAATGTACACTGGAAAGAAACCCTCTGTAAGCACTGTGTGAAAGCCTTCAGTCATCCCAGCTTCATTTACAGATATGAAAGGACTCACACTAGAAGGTAGCTGTAAATATAGTGACAATTTCATGCATGCATATAATGTACTTTGATCATATTTGCCCCCCTAATACTTTCCTTTATCCCCATTTCCAAGGCTTCCCTCATTGTGCTTTTGTGTCTTTTTTTCCTCTAGATTCCACATACGACAGAATACATGTGATATTTACCTGAATCAGGCTTATTTTGCTCAACATGATCTCTACTTCATCCATTTTCTTGCAGATGACATGACTTAACACTGAATAATACTCCATTGTGTGTATATACCACATTTTCTTTATCCAGCCTTCAGCTGCCAGATACCTACGTTGATTCTATATCTTGGTCTTGTAAGTAGTGCCACTATAAACATAGGTCTCTGCACACAAGGAGTACAGCTAAATAATATGGTAGTTCTCTTTTTAGTTGTTTGAGGAACCTCAATACTGATTTCTAGGGTTTCCATTTTTCCTTGCATTCTTACCAGCATTTTTTTTCCTAGATGATTACCACTCTGGGGAGAGATGGAATCTCAGCGTAGTTTTGATTTGCATTTCCCTATGACTAAAAGTGTCGAGCATTTCTTCACATAATTATTGTTCATTTGTACTTCTTTTAAGAAGTGTCTGTTCAGTTCATGTGCCTATTATTGATTGGTCTGTTCTTTACTGTTATAAGATTTTAGTTCTTTATATGTTTTGGACATAAGTTTTTTGTCAGATGAATAGCTGGAAAGAGTTTTATCCCATTCTGTAGGCTGTTTCTTCTCTCTTTAAATTGTTTGCTTTGCTGTGCAAAAGCAATTTAATTTCATGCAATCCCATTAATCAATTCTTGCCGTTATTTCCTGAACTATTCAGGAAATTGTTGCCTGTGAAAATACCTTGATATTCTAGATTCTAGCTCTCATTAGAATACAGCAGAGAGAACTTGTATCAATATAAAACATGGGAGCACCTGTAGTCATTTGTTTGATTCACAGACATAAAAAAAAAACACAGTATGGAGAGAAATCTCTGGCTGTAAGAGGTTTGCAAAAGTGTTTAGGAGGCACACCTTTAAAAATGCACATTAGATCAAAAGCTGTGAATGTAAAGCACAAAAGAAAGTTATTTATAACAAACAGTTTCAAAGTCCTGTGAAAATTCCTCATGTAGTGGAATACTATAATATGAAGAGCTTGATGCAAGATCATTTGAGTAAGATGCACAAGAAAATACAAAACCTGAAGGAAATATTCTAAATGGAATAAATGCATTATCAGTGGCTTGTTCTTAAAGTAAATGTCTGGACTCTTGAAAATAATCCCCAAAAATAAGGTTTGATATGATGTAACTGTATAGGTTTTACTTAAGCAATAGTGTGTTGGCAGCCATAGCACCCTGGCATCTCATCCCGCCTGATCTTGGAAGCTAAGCAGAGTTGGCCTGGTTAGTCCTTGGATTGTAGATGCCTGGGAATATCAGGTGCTGCAGGCTACAGAGAAGGACCTGGCAATCAACTCCTGAAACAATCCACCATTGAAAACCCTATGAATAGCAGAGAAGCACTGACATAATGCTGGGCATGGCACAGTGTCAGGGAGTGTTTCTTTCTGTTGTACACAGGGTCACTATGAGTCGGACTTGACTCGAAGGCACCTAACAATAACTAAGCAATAGTGTATGAGTTTAATAGTGGTTTTTAAAAAATCAAATTGGATAATGTTTACCGCTTTCATTTTGAACCATGTTGGATCTATGAGTGAATTGTCTTTTTAATATGCCATTCAGCATAGTTTTTCAACTATGTGTTTTAAAATAATTGTGATTAATGGGTCATTTAAAATGACCTTTTCCCCAATCAGAATGGCTGTCTTCAAGAAAACAACAATTAGGTCCCAACACTGAACCACTGCACTGGTGAGGTGTGGTACCCTCAAGCTCGAGCTTTAATAAAGGCTCTTTGTTATTGCATGTGACTTCAGACTCCCTGGTGGTCTTTAGGGAACTCGAACTTTGGGCACAACATTTGGGGGCTTGTCCAGGATCCCCAGAGAGCTCCCAGGGACCCCCAGGACACACACACCTGGGGTGGAGCCTAGGACACACCGGTGAGTAATTTAATTTGGCCATTATTTCCATAATAGCCTTGGCTTTCTGTATTAATCTGTAATCAGTCTGCTGGGATCCTGGTGGACACGCTAAAAAACCCCAGGCTGTAGGGGTCGGAAGACATTCTGGACCCGCCCTGTAGGGATAATATCTCATCTATAAATTTGGGGAGATGAGACGGGTCACTCCCACCACGTGGCGTTGAGGCCATCGTCTCACTTTTGGTTTTGTTAGCACGCACCAGGGAATATTTTGTCTTTGTGCTGCAGCATTTGTTTTTGGGAGATCCTGAGGGTCAAACATGACACAACCTTGGCCTCCATCCTAACCTAAGATGTCGGGACAGGATTTGGTTTGAATATGTTTTGTTCATTGTTGTCTCAGTTTGTCATTCAGTGTCTGTCTGTCCTGTGTTAAACCCCTGTGCTTGGCACTGTTTAGCTTTCAGGTCATCCCTCACATCATGGGAACTTCATCATCGAAGCTAGGGACCCCTTTGTCTCGTATGTTGTCTCACTTCAGATTTGCTTTTCCTCCAGACACGGCACCTGAATTTGGAGTCCATTTTATGCTGAACTTGAAAGCTTCCCTCCATGCCTAGTTCCTCTAACATGATATTGAGTACACAAGGTTTAGGTTAAAAAAAGGTAAAATGGGACAGCTTCATTTTCAATTTTATATTATGTGTGTCAAGAATTGCTCCATTCATCTTTTGTGTTTTTATGCTGTTTGTTCCCCTATCTGTATTTTGGACTAGTGCAGGGATTAAGAGGCTGCACTATAGGGAGTCTGCCTGGTTTTGGAATATGTGAGTAATGCCGATTAAAGTGAGGTTCACCCACAGGAGCCTGGACTAGTCTCCAGCCCTGATGAGTCTTGTCAGTCGAAGACCCTGGGGAAGGCACCCCCTGAGAGAGTCCAGGGCCCCAGGCTCAACAACAGGCCCCCTCCCCTAATTTGTTGTCTGAATCTCTGAATCTATCTCTGGGATCCCTCCTCTTGTTTGTTATTTGAATCTCTCTCTCTCTGATGTCTGACTCCCTTCTGGCCAGATTCTCTCCCTTCCCACAAGTCCTTCTTGAAGACTTGTCTTGCCTCTGTTGTAGTTCCTGACCTCAAGACCCCTTTGTCTGCACTGACTGGGGCCCTCTTTTTTTAGGACGCTGTCTGAGCAGGTCTTGCATAAGGAATTTCAGAGCCTCCTCTGCCATTTAGGGTATCCTCCTTCTGATTGCCTTTTTTGCCAAACTACTGTAATATGTTTGCCAGAGGACCACTCTGATCACTGGCATTTTCCTTTCTGTAAGGTGTCACACCCCTCAGAGGTCTGGCTGATTAGAGACTAGTTATGTTTTTTGCCTTTGGTGCCTGCAAAGCATTAAGCCTGGTGAGTTGTTGGTTCACCTTTTCTGTCACCCTGTGACTTTCCCAGTGCAATTCTGGGGTCCATCCCTGGAGGACTACACTTGGGTGATGTTGAGTCTTTTCAGGGCCTACTCTTCTCCCTTGGGGGGGGTCACTCCTGGAGGCCTTATCTAGGTACTAATGATATATACAATAAGAATATCAGAATCTTCTTTTTCAGAAAAATCCCAAGCTCTTATCTTCCTTTTGGAGTCTGTTTTCTTACCCACCAGGCTACTTGGGATGATTGTCAGCAACTCTTCCAGACTCTTTTCAAGCCTGAAGAATGTGAATAAATCCTGAACAAGACCCAAAAGTTGGTCCTTGGGCCCAACGGTGACACATTGCTGGACTGACAGGCCCAACTCACCCATGTTTGGCCTACTACCTGCCCCACCTGGGACCTGAATGCCGATACAGGTAGGCTGAGTCTGAACACCTATCGCCAGCATCTCCTAGCCAGGTTATGAGGGACTGCTAGGAAGCCTATAAATTTGTCCAAGGTAAATGTGATTCAGCAGGGCTCCTCAGTCTCCTGCTGTGTTCCTAGAATGCCTCCTAGAAGCATACCTGTCTTGTAGCCTATTGATCTGTATGCAAATGAGAATTGGAGGGCCATGAATTTGGCCTTTGTAGCCCAGTCAGCCCCAGACATTAGAAGAAAGATCCAGAGATTGAAAGGATTTGAAGGAAAGAATAGGGAGGAACTTATGAACATTGCCCTCAAGGTCTACAATAGCCAGGACTCCCCAGAAGATAAACGGTCTCTCTCAGCAAAACACATAGAGGCAATCCTAAAATTTCCCACCCCTACCTCAGAGAAGCAAATGAGAGAATTTCTAGGTTCTGTGGGATACTGTAGCCTTTGGATTTTAGGATTGGCTGAGATGGCTAAACCTTTGTATGCAGCCACTGCAGGGGCACACGAGCCATTAGTCTGAACAGAGGTAGAGCAAAAGGCATTTGATGACTTAAAACAGCCTCTGACCACAACCCCTGCACTTGCCTTTCCTGATGTTACTAAGCCCTTTCAGCTTTTCATGGCTGATAAGTAAAGCATAGCAAAAGGAGTTTTGATTGAACAGCTGGGCCCATGAAGAGACCGATTGCTTACTTGTCTAAATGA
>VMDO01026656.1:0-26368 GCA_007922755.1 Pedetes capensis | reverse complement strand
AAAAAGGGAGAAAGGAAGGAAGGAAGGGAAGGACGGGGGGAGGGAGGGAGGGAGGGAAAGAAAGAGAGAAAGAATATGAGCTGAAAACACATTAAATTTCAACCTGAAATGCCCAGGGGAATGGCTGGTTAAAGCAACATTCTTAAATTCCTTGGATAATAAAATTGATGCTAAAAATTCATGTTGATTATAAAAATCTGATTTTTAAAGAGATTTTGTTAGATCTGAAAATACAGTCATATTAACTAGCATATGGATATGTACCTTATGAGAAATAATCATTCATTTTCTCTAATGTGATTATAGTATTTGAGTTATGGTTTAAGTTGAAATATTACTTTACTTTTAGGAGATTCACAATAAAGTATTTGAAGAAGAAGCAGAGGTGTGGAGGATTGGGCAGGAGGATCACAGGTTTGAGGCCACAGGCAGCTTGCAAAACTTAGTAAGATCCTGAAACCAGATAAAAAATTTAAAAGGGTGCTACGGGTGCAGCCAGTGGTACAGCACTTGCAAAGTACATGCAAGGCCCTGGGCTCAACTCCTCAGTACTGACAAAAAAAAAAAAGATTTGATGATAATGAGTCAAAATAAAGCAACTTAGTTGTGTATGTCTTCATTTTGTAGGGATAAGGACATATAGTTAGGAAGGACCAGTCCCTGGAGAAGAAAATCATGTTTGGGAGAGTGGCAGGTCAATGAAAAAAAGGAAAACCATCCACTAGATGGATTGACACAGTGTCTGCAACAGTGGGCTTCAACATAAATAAGATCGTGTGCTTGGCACAGAATCAGGGAGTGTTTCATTCTGCTGTACGTAGGGTTGCTATGAGTCGGACCCAACTTGAGAGTACCTAACAACAACAGATGAAAGATGGTAAAAATTGGTGGTTAGTACTGCTGGAATGTCAGGTGAGGTGGTGGTGCATGGCTGTAAACTCAGCACTTGGGAGGCTGAGGCAAGAGGATCATGAGTTGGAGACCAGCCTGGGCTGCACTCTCAGTCCATTTTTTAATTTTTTAATTTTCAATCAGGGTCTTGCTAAGTTACTCAGGCTACTTCTGGCCTTGAACTTGCCATCCTCCTGCCTCCACTACCCAAGTCCCTGTAATTAGAGATAGGCACCACCATGTCTGGCTGGAAATTACCTTAAAGTCCATATAAGGTAATGACCTTGAGAGGATAAAGTGAATAATATGAGTAATAATAAAGATGTTTGTTACTGTATAATGTGGTGTTGCTGCTGTCTCCTGGCCTAACATGATCAGTGCCATCTTGAAGCACAGCATCTGGAAGACCATCACGAAACCCTGCTCCACAGTCATGGCGATGGAATAAACGTAACTATACACCGGACAGAGAGGTTTATGATAATAGCAATGGGATTATCAACACGCCTTCTTGGAGGGAGGGGACAGTCACAGGACTCTTGATATGCCAATCACTGCTTCCTCCTTCCCCAGTGACAGACAACAGAAGAGATGAACAACTGACTTGGGGGGACTCCCTGGAGGATTCTTCCTGAGGTAGCTGCCCATGAGGCTGCTGGGGAGTCGCCCATACTCCTGAAAGAAACCCCAACAAATTCATTGGCTCACCAAGTTGGATTTGACAGAATCCTCTCTTTGGTCTGTGCCCTGTCTATCTGGGGTGAACAGAGGTTCCCTTTACATCTCCCCAGGGAACATTACAGTTCATGAAACATAGAAACCTAACCGTTTTAACTGTACCATTCAGGGGCATTAACATATTCACACTGTTGTGCATCCAGCACCACCAGCCATTCCAGAACTTTTTCACAATCCCAAATAGGATCTCTGTACCCAGTAAAAGTTAGCTCCCCAATACCCCTTCTCCTAAATCCCTGGCGACCTCTGTTCTACCTTCTGTCTGTCAGAATTTGCCCATCTAGATCGCTCACACATATGATTCTTCATATAGTGTATCCACTGCTTTTCACACCACTATGACAGAATTCCAGATGGGAGCAGCTTTAATGGGGAAAGACTTATTTTGGCTTACAATTTCAGGTCAGTCCATCCGGGTGGGGAAGGCTTGTGTGACAGCTTAGTTCACATTATGGCAGATCTGGGAGCAGAGAGCAAGGTTGGAAGCAAGGGCCAGGTATAATCCTCAAAGGCCTGCTCCTCGTGACCTACTTCCACCAGCTGGGCCCACCACCAAAGGTTCCACAGCCACCCAAAGCAGCCACCAGATGGGAGCCAAGTATTCAAGTGTGAGCCTGTCAGGGACACTTGAGATAGAAACTGCAACATAGTACTTGTCCTCTGTGTTCAGCTAACTTCACTTAGTACAGTATCTTCAAAGCTGATCCATACTGTAGCACGTATCAGAATGGCCTTCCTTGGTAAGCCTCGATACTATTTCACTGGATGTATATATCACACTTTGCTTATCCACTGGTTTGTCAGCAGACAGTTTGCTTCCACCTTGTGGCTATTGTGAATATTGCTGCTATGAACATGGGTGTGCCAATACCTCTTTGGGAATCTGCTTTCAATTCTTTTGAGCATGCACCTAGAATTATTGGCTTACATGATCAATGTTTCACCTTTTTTTTTTTTTTTTTTTTTTTTTTTTTTTTTTTTTTTTTTTAGGTACTCAGGGAATGAGCCCAGGGCCTCGTCCATTCTTTGCAAGTGCCCTGCCAATGAGCTGTGCCCCTAGCCCTTTTTATGTTTGTTTGTTTGTTTGTTTTTTTCTCCTGAGACAGGATCTCACTCAGTTATGCTGGATGCCTCTGGCCTCGAACTTGCAATCCTCCTGCCTCTGCCTCCTGAGTTGCTGGGATCACAGACATGCACCGCTGTGCCCAGCTTCTATGTTTCACTTTGAGGAATCACCCAACTGTTTTCTCAGCAAAGACATTTGATAATAGATATTGGGCATTGATGTTTTTCTTCTCGGTGTTAGTTCACTTGCTGGTGCACAAGAACAGACCATGGCCTTTGAGCCTGTCCATTCTCATTCCCCTGTTCCCATCCCTCACTTCACTGAGTCACACTGGCCACTTGCCCATCTGACACATCAGGCTCAGGCCTTCTACCTAGAACCTCCTTCTCCAGATATGCACAGGGCTCACGCCTTGTTGCCTCAGGCTCTGCTCCAGTGTCACCTCTAGAGAAGCCAGTCTACCCTGACACCCTATCTAAGGTGACCATAACACCGTCACTTTCTGGCTCAACTCCCTACTTTGGTTTTCTTTATAGTCCTTAATACCACCCAATCTGTTGAATGTATATTTGTTTCCTTCTGTCTTCCCCAGCCTAAGGAGGGCAGGGACTTTTGCCTACAATATTTATTGCTGTAACCCTTGTACAGAGTGTCACATTCACATTTAGTAATTGTTCAATAAATATGTGTTGGACAGAAACCAGCCTGGGGCCCAGTCAGGAGACAAGACTTGGCCTTGATTTATTAGAATAGATCTTGTCCAAGACTTAGACCAATGTGCTTGGCGTTTCTGCTGTAGATGTGATTATCCTGTGCAGTACGTCCTTCTCCAGATTTATTATGTGTGACTTATGCCATTTATTTTGTGATAACCATTTTCTTTTTAGCTTTTCTATTTTTTGAAAATAATTTGAACTGTAGGAAAGTTACAAGAATAGTACAATGAATACCATATGCCTTCCACCTATACACACCAGTTGTTAACATCTTGACACGTTTGCTTTCTTTTCCCTCTCCCAGTCAAAGTGTCATTATTGTTATTGTTATTCTGAGGATCTTGACAACACAACTCTTAAATTTCTTGCTAAACCATTTGAAAACCACTAGAGCTGACTTCCATTGGGTTTCCAATTTTCACATTAAATGTCTTCTGAAATATAAGTGATCTTGAATGAATCAGTGAAATGACAACAAAAGAAATTGGGCTGGATTGTATCTCAGTGGTAGGATGTTTGCTTAGCATGTGCAAGGCCCCAGGGTCAATTCTTTCCCTCTCAAAAGTAAAACTTAAACTCAGGAGTTATTTTAAGGATACTCTCAAACTAATTCTTTGCCAATCAAAAGTTAACATCACATATATGGGAACTGGAGTTAATAGTTCCATAGTGTTGTCTGTATTTCTTGCTGTTGTTGTTGTTGTTGTTGTTGTGGTTAGGTGCCATGGAGTCAGGTCTGACCCTATGTACATAGCAACCCTATGTACAACAGAATGAAACACTATAACACTGTGCCATGCCTGGCACTATGTCAGTGCTTTGTTATTCATAGGATTTTCAATGGTAGATTGTTTTGGGAGTGGGTTGCCAGGTCCTTCTCCCTAGGCTACAGCACTTGGTATGACCAGGCAGTGTCTCATCCAAGGACTAACCAGGCCCTACCCTGCTGAGCTTCTGATATCTGACAGGATCAGACACCAGGGTGCTACGGCTGTAGACTGTCTATACTTACTCTGTTAAAGACACACACAGAAAGACAGAAATAATTCTTCCCCAAGCACATTTTGCCAAGATGAGTGTGTGTCATGTTAGACTGTCATATCCTGCCATCACTGTAATTTCTCTTTATACAGATTTTGATCTGACTCCATCCTCATTGCAGCTCTGTGGGAAAATTCACCAAATCCCAGTACAAAGACAGCTGCTTTGAATAGTTTTCTTTTACTCTACTGCCATCTAATGGAAAAAACAGAGAATTTTGAGGCTTGTTTTTCTAAAAAGCACACACATGAATTTGCTTAAAGTTTATCTGGACACAAAATATGTTTTGCTGCAGAATAAACACATAAACTTTATCTACCATGGCCTTCTTGCTCTGCTTTGGATTAAGTAAAATTTCTAGTAAACTAGTGTTTCAAAGATGATACTCTATTTCACATTATCCTGAAAACAATATAGGCAATGAGTTTGGTTTTGCTAGTGACTTTGGGACCCATTTGGCCTCCCAAGGAGGCTCCTGTCTTCCCTTTCCATTCAGCTGTGTACTCAGGTCTTTGGCAAGATTATGTTCTTTTTTTCTAGTGTGATAAAGTGGGAGAAGGGAGGAGAAGCCAGAGAAAGAAGGAGATAGGAGGGAAGGGGGAAAGGAGGGAGGGAGGGAAGGAAGGAAACAGAGGGAGGGGAGAAAAGAAAGAAGAAGAGAATGTAGGGTATAGATGACAGGAGAAGAAAGATATAAGACTAAAGAGACTAAACTGTGGATAAGGATATGAGAAAGAAAAGAGAGGGAAAGCCACATAACACCTGACTAAGGGTTGCCATGGTTTGGGTGTGTTGCATGTCCATCCCCCATAGGTCCATGTGCTGGAAGGCTGTTCTCAGTGTGGTAGGATTTAAGAGGTGGATCCTAGTGGGGGTCATGAGGTCATTGGAAACTCTGCCCTTGGAATGTCATTAGGTCCCTGGGGCACTACCCTTTGAGGACATTAATGGGGTTCTCTTGAGACTTGGAGTCCTTAGGAAAAGGGTGAATCTGCCCCTGAGCCTGTCTGACTTCCTGTCTCGCCATGTGATCCCCTCTGCACATGGCCTTTTCCAGTTTCCCACCATGCAGTGACACAGCCAGGGGGTCCTGCCAAGGGAACTGGTGCCCTGCTATTTGGATTCTCCAGCCACCAGAACTGTGAGCTACATGAACCTTTTTACTTTATAAGGTACCCAGCCTCAGGAGTCTTTACAGTAATAGAAAACAGACTAATACAGGGACACAGGGACCTGAAGGACAAAGAAATAAAAGGGGCAGGCTAGAGGATCAGCTCAGTGGTAGAGTGCTCACTTCATGTGCATGAGGCCTTGGGCTTGATCTCCAGCACCACAAAAAGGAAAAGTGCGACAACCCTTCCCAGCCCCACTTCCCATCTACCCTCAATGCCCAGAGCCACACACTTGCCTGCCTGGGCCGGACGTCCCTCCTGTGCACTCCCTTCTGCTCATCCCCTCCTTTCCTGCAGGTTGTTATGCTTGCTGTGTGTTGGTGGCTTCTCCCACTCCCTGCTGGACCGTGAGCTCCAGAAAGGCAGATTTGGGCATTTTTCCTTTCATGTTTTGTTCACTAATATATCCCCAGTGAACGGAATAAAGCCTGGTGCCTATATGACATGTGCTTACTAAATGTGTATGAAGTTCATGAATAAAAGGCATGGACAAAGGAATGGTGAGTCCACTCTAGAAGTGAGAAAGAGGCTGCACCTGCCTTCTTTGCTTCACTTTGTGGCCAATGCTTTTTCTCCCAGGCAGAGCCCATTTTCATGCACCGGCTACTCCCTGACCTTTGACTCAGGCTTCTCTTCTCAGACGCCACTGTCACTTCCTAGCAATCATTGGCTGTCTTTCCCCTCAAATAAATGTTGCTTCTGGTTCTCAAAAGCAGAGCTAGCAATAGGAGCCTTATAATCCTAGACCTTTCATGACTAGACATTACACACCATTCTCTGTGTACCAAAAACAGAGATAGTAGCTGGTCATGGTGATGCCCACTAATAATTCCAGCACTTGGGAGGCAGAGACAGGAGGATCACAAGTTCCAGGACAAGGGGTATGTAGTGAGACTCTGTCTCAAAAAAAAAAAAAAAAAGCCAGGTACCATGGTTCACACCTGTCATCCCAGCAACTCAGGAGGTAGAGGCAGGAGGATCACAAGTTCAAGGCCTGAGGCAGCCTGCATAATTTAGGGAGACCTTGTCTCAAGATAAAATATAACCGGGCATGGTGGCGCATGCCTATAATCCCAGCAGCTTGGGAGGTGGAGGCAGGAGGATCGAAAGTTCAAGACTAGAGACTAGATGGTCTGCATAACTTAGCAAGACCCTGTCTCAAAAAAAAAAAAAAAAATGGCCTGGAGGTGCAGCTCAGTGGTCCAGCACTTGCAAAGCATGCAGGCGCAAGACCCTGGGTTCAATCCCCAGTACCACAAAAAACAAACAAACAAGCAAAATAAATAAAATAAAACCTGGGCTGGGAGTGCAGCTCAGTGTTGGAGTGCCTGCAAAGTGTGCACAAGGCCCTGGGTTCAGCCCATCAATATTGAGAGGGAAAAAAAAGAAAGGAAAAAAAAAAAAAAGAAATGGTGTTTTTTAGGAACTCATGAGCGGGTGGGCCAGTTTGGAGATGCAGCCCCCGAGGGAGGCTCATGAAATGATGATGCCGATTCGTCTAATGGCTCACATAATTAATTCTACATCAATAGCCTAAGGCTTTCAGATCACACATCACAATTTTCCAAACATGCACATCTCTTTCTACCTTATTTGGTCCTCCAAATATTCCTATGGCATAAATGGGACCTCAACTGCACTGCTTTGTGGAAGCTGGACTCATCCTTTGCCCTGGCTATCTCAGCCTCCCAGGGTCACACACAGTACAGCTGAGCCAGCTCAGAGCTGGAGTCTCTTCCACCTTCCACCAGACCACAGTGAGGTGTGGTATAGACCCTACAGGGTGAATGCAGCAAGAGCCCCAGGATCTCGACAAGGGGCCTCAATATTTTTGGCGGAAAGAGTTTGCAGCACTGAGCACAGCTTGGTCACCAGCTGTGGCCACGAGCAAGTTATATTAACTCTCTGAGCTTCATCATCTTCATTTGTAAAAGGATCAAAAAAGTCTATGTGATTTTCTCTCTTTTTTTTTTTGAGACAGGGTCTCACAGTGTAGCCCAGCCTGGCCTTGAACTCCCAATCTTCCAGCCTCAGTCTCCCAAGTGCTGAGATTACTGGCATGCACCACCCTATCCAGCTTCCACCTGATCTTATGATGATGGCTTCCAGAGGCTGAGACCATGCACTGGCTTGAGAAAGACCCTTCACTTTGGAAAGGAAAGGGCTTACCAACACATTACTGTGAGAAGTTAAAGAAAATGACAACTGTGACCAACCCCTCCGCAACCCAAGCTTCAACCAGAAGGGAACTGACACAGATCCGATGAAGATCCAAAAACAACTTTATTAGGGGATTGGCCAAGTGCAAAACATCACTCGCAGGTGCAGGGAGTCTCTTAAAACAAAATAAGGAAATTCAGTTGGATTTAACAGCACAACCTGCAGCCCGTGGTGGCACTCACTGGAACCCCAGCAGGCAGAGTGTGAGGTCACAGCCAGCCTGGGCTATGCAGTGAGATTGAGACTCACACAAACCAAAACAAGCCGCACACCTGCCCCCTTGGCACAACAGCCCAGCCTCGAGGCGCCCATCCACCTCCCACCACTGACATGTGCTTCCTAGGGCTGCCTCTGAGGTCTCTAATGTGGGCAACTCAGCCATTGCCCTTGAAGGCTCTGAGATGGGTAAGAACAGAATATTAAGATAACCTCAAAGGCATGCACACTATAGGCCAAAACTCACTGTCTTTTCTATTCTCCACATCACACTATTTTCCACCCAATGTCCAACATCATTGACTACAGATCTGGCAATAAATACCTCATGATAGTCTAAAATACTCCAAATAATGCAAAGCCAGCAACACAAAAATAGCAAAATTTATAGGCAGTTATACCAGTGATTATATTTTCTCAGAGAGGTTGAATTATAAAGATGAAATCCTTTCATTTTGATAAAGTCTGAAGACAATGAAGATTCCAACACTCAGGTTTGCTATCACTCAGGTTTGCTATACATCAGGGATCTGCTTCTCAGGAGCATTCCGGTAACTATGGCAGCAGAACTATTGCTTTCATGAGTCCATTATGTGTTGCTATAACATAATACCTGAAACTAAGTACTTATAGAGAAAAGAGGATTATTTAGTTCACATTTCTAGCACTGGCATCTTCTCCACTCTGATCAGGGCACATCACAGCATGGTATATGACATCACGGTGCCGGCACATGGGGAAGACATCACATGACCAGACAGAAAGCAAGGGGGAGATCCAAGACATCTGAACTTGCTTTTAACAGCCCATTCCCAAGATAACTAACCTACTGCATACAACCAGCATTAATCCTTTCCAACTGTGGTGCCTCCATGACTCAACTACCTTCCTCTTAAAGGCTCTACCACCTCAATACCACTACACTGAGGACCAAGATTCCAGCAAATGAGCCTTTAGGGGACCAACTTAAACCATATCTAAACCAAAGCAATGACAGTTACAGAGACTGTAGATCCCCGTGACACAAAAGGCACTTGTCAATGTTGCCAGGCACAGTGGCTCATGCCTATAATCCCAGCAACTCTGGGGGCAGAGGCAAGAGGATCACAAGTTTGAGGTCAGAGGCAGCCTGTGTAATTTAGCAACCCATCTCAAGATAAAAAAATAAAAAAGGGCTGGGCTCGGTGGCACACACCTGTAATCCCAGTGGCTGGGGAGGCAGAGCCAGGAGGATCGCAAGTTCCAGACCAGAGGCAGTCTGCATAATTTAGCAAGACCCTGTCTCAAAAAGTAAAAAATGGGCTGGGGGTAAAGCTCAGTGGTTCAGCACTTGCAGAGCATGCAAGCACGAGGCCCTGACTCCAACACCCAGTACTGCAAAATAAATAAATAAATAAAAAATTAAAAAATTAAAAATAAAAAAGGGGCTGGGGGTGTAGCTCAGTGGTAGAGCACTTGCGAAGTATGTACAAGGTCCTGGGTTAAGTATCCCCAGTATGAAAAAAAGAAAAAGGTATTCTCAAGTTCAAGCTAGTGGTTAAAGGTGTGATCCGTATTCAAATTTCCCATGGAGTGGATCGTGAGAGAGAAGCCACTGAAATGGTGCTCAGCAAATGGACAAGCAGTCGTTGGCTCTTGATTGTTACCACTGCTTCTCAGCTGAGGTAGAGAATTTATCCCACATCTTCATATATTTCCAAGCCCTGTGCCCAGGAACACACTAGGCTTGTCCACGCACTCTTAGGATATTCCCAGAACTGTGGTTGCAACAGGTACCACCTGCCACTTTGAGGATATGATTTAAATATCTTAGAGCAGAGGTCCCCAAAGCCAGGGCCAGTGACTGGTACCAGTCTATGGCCTGTTAGGAGCCAGGCCACAAAGCAGGTGAGCAGCAGGTGAGGGAGCACCCAGGCCCATTGCACAATAGATGAGATGCGCTGCACTTGAATCATCCTGAAACCATCCCCCCCATACACACACACACACACACACACACACACACACACACACACACACACCGGTCCACGGAAAAACTGTCTCCCATAACGCCAGTCCCTCGTGCCAAAAAGATTGAGGACAAGTGTCTTAGAGAACAATCCATGATACACATACACTAGAATTAAAAAGGAAGGAAATTCTGACACAGGCTACCTGAACGAACTTTAAGGATATTATGCTAAGTGATACAAACAAGACACAAAAAAATAACACAGCATGATTCCACTTGCAGGAGTGTGCAGAATACTCAAACGCATAGAGACAGGTGGCGGAATGATTGTCAGGAGCTGAGGGGAGGAGGGTATGGGAGTTACTGTTTAACAGGCACAGGGCTTCAGTTTAAGATGGGGATGGCCAGCAGTGACTGTTATACAACAATGTGACAGTACATGATGCCACTGAACTGTGCCCTTAGAAATGGTTCCGATGGCTGGGTGCCATGTCCCATGCTTATAATCCCAGCAACCTGGAAGCCTGAGGCCGTAGGATCATGAGTTCAAGGCAGGAGGATCCTGAGTTCAAGGCCAGAGGCGGCCTGCACAATTTAGTGAACACTTTCTCAAAATAAAAAATAAAACAGGAGCCAGGGGTGAAGCTCAGTGATAGAGCACTTGCCTAGCATGTGTGGGGCCCTGGGTCCAACCCCCAGTACTGAAAAAAAAAAAAGCTAAGATGGTAACTTTTGTGTGAAGTGCATTTTACCACAATTTAATATTCTTTTCTTTAATAAGGAAAGATCCGTGCCTGGAGTGGTGGTACACATCTGCAATCCCAGCACTCAGGAGGCTGAGGCAGGAGCATAAGAGTGTGAAGCCAGCCTAGGCTACACAGTGAGACGCGTCAGTCAAGGAGGAGGAGGAGAAAGAAAAGGAGAGAGAATAGGAGGAGGGGGAGATGGTGCCCACAGCCTGATTAGCCTGACCTTGGAAAGAATCCCTTCTTATGATTTTCTTAGCTGGTGCTACTGGGCAGTGGTGGAAGCTTTAGGATGGGACCAAGTGGGAGGTATTTCCACCACTGAGGGGGTGCCCTTGCAGGGGACTGTGGGGCCCATGCTGTCCAATGCCATCAGACTGGACCAAAACCACTAGGGCATCCTCAGTTGCCCTTAGCAAGTACTGTGGTTTACCCAGCCCTCCTGCATTGACCACTTTGGTCCATGGGGGAAGGCTCTCCCTCCAACAGTTTCCATCCCTAGGCCAACACTGGGAGGCAGATTTTCACTCCTCTTTCTTACCATGCCAAAGAAGACAAGTACCTCATATGATTGGTGAGGGTTAAAATTTACAGGGCATGGTTCCTGGGTGGTCAAGGCCCCAGGGTTAGAGTTCCCTGTGCCTGCCCTGATCTTTGTTAGGGCAGCAGATCAGGTGGGGCCCACTTCAACATATTGGACATTCTTTCTTCTCCACCTCTCCTGCCCAAGCCTCAGTCTGAGTCTCGTGGAACAGACCTGGCTGAATTTGGTTTCGAATTTGCATAAGTAGAAGGCTCCCTCCTGGACTGGCAACCAAAGGTTTTTCTCATATCAGCTTCACAAGAGCTGGCCTGGACTTAGTGTTTTACTGGGTGAAAAATATGACATCGATCCCTATCTGGAGGAGATTCTGAGCCTCTTCTCTGCTGGCAGTGAGAGGGCAGAAATGAGAGGGCAAAGGATAAGGGCTTTATTCCCCCAAATCTCCATGAAATCTCCTTCTAAAAATAAGCAAAGTAGAGCAAACATTCAAAACAAAATCCTTTTCAATGGAACTCATTTAGCCTTATATAACATTCACTTCTTGGGCTAGGCTGGGTGTGATGGGGCATACCTATAAACCCAGCACAAGGGAAGGCGGCTGAGGCGGGATGATTGTGAGTTCGAGGTCAGCCTGGGCTTTCTATTACCATAGCAAACACTGAGATAATATAAAGAGAGAAGTTTTATTCTGACCCATGGTTTTGGTCCATGGTCAATAGGTCCTGTTGTTTGAGGGTCTGTGGAGAGGCAGCACATCATGGGAGAAGCGTGTGGCAGAGCAAAACCACTTACCCCATGGCTGAAAGAGAGAAAGAGATAGGGACCTGGGCCCCACAGTCCCCTACAAGGGCACACCCTCAGTGACCCCAATACCACCCACTCTGCCCCATCTTAAAGCTTCCACCACCTCCCAATGCACTACTCTGGGGACTAAGCCTCTTACACCTTTGGGTGACACTCTGGATCCACATGACAGCAGTGCCTAACAGAAGACTTTGGACAGATAAATACTTGACATATTAAAAAAAAAATACGCAGCCAAGCATGGTGGTGCACACCTGTAATCCCCATGAGTCAGGAGGCAGAGGCAGGTGGATCATGAGTTTGAGGCCAGAGGCAGCCTGCATAACTTAGTGAGACAGTGTCTCAAAATAAACAATTTTTTTTAAAAAATGGGCTAAGGTACAGCCCAGTGGTAGACTACTTGCAAAATATCTGCAAGGCCCTTCATTCAACTTTCAGGTACCACCAAAAAAAAAAAAAAAAAAAAAAATACAGCCAATCCTGAAACAATCAGTCATTGGAAATGCTGCGAAGGTCGCTGAGTCAGACCTGACTTGACAGCACCTGACAACAGCAGCAACAACACTCTGGATCTTCACTGTCTCCCAAAGGCTTGTATGGTAAAGAGAGGTCCCTTGGTTGACACTACTGGGTGCTGGTGTGTAGGGCACTGCCTAGAGAGGCAGTTTGCCCCGGGGCCTATCTAAGCCCACTTGGAGGTCTAAGGTTCATTCCTGGGCAGTAATCTTTGCCCTACATCTGGGAATTCCTGGGCGTCGAGCTTCCGAAGATGGTGCTGGTGTCCAACTCCTCTCCTCAGACCCTTCAACACCTGGCTGATTGGCTGTTTCCAAACCACCAAACGGCTCCTGATTGAACCGTTTAGGAACCACCCCTGATTGGTCCTTTTTACAAACCCAAATTTTCATGTGTCCTCTGATTGGCCAAGGCCCGTATGGAGTGGCACTCCCTGATAAGTCCCTGGCTAGCCCCTGAAGGGGATATAAGGGAGGTGCATGGAGAAGTCAGGTCCATTCCACTGACAGGAACAGACGAAGTAATAAGGACCTGTGTTGAGCTGAGCACTTGGAGTTGGCGTCTTCACTAGAAGAAAGTAGCAAGGAGCCACCATGCACAAACCTCCGAGCTGTCCCCAGGGACTGGTGGAGTAGCTGTGGGCATAAGCCTCCTTTCTGGGTGACATGGTTCTCTGGTGCTCAGCTCCCCCTCACCAGACAGTGGGTCTTCAGTGGCTGGTTCCAGCTCACAGCCAGAGCAAGTCCAGTGGCAGGGCAACATCCCACACTGGTGGAATATTTTGTATGTGTGTCTGTGTGGGATTTGGGGGGACAGGTTGGCCTCAAACTTGAGATCTTCCTCCACTGGTTTCCCAAATGCTGGGATTATAGGTGTGTGCCACTGTGCTCGGTGCAGGTGGTGGAACCTTTAAGGGGGGGGGGCTCATGGAAGGTTTTTAGGTCATGGGGGACACACCCTTGAAGAGGATTATGGGAGCCCAGCCCCATCCTCCTCTCTTTTTGCTTCCTGGCCACGAGGTGAGCAGTATGGCTCTACCATACATTCCTGCCATGATTTTCTACCAAAGGCTCAAAGCAAGGGCACCAGCAACCATCGACCAGAACCTCTCAGACTGCAGCCAAGATAAGCCTTTTCTGTTTATGTTTCTTACCTCTTCTGTGTTGTAACAGTGATGGAAAGCTAATGCATGGCATGTTCTCCTGTGCCAGGATGATGCAGGAACTCACTGGGCACAAACGAAGCTCTGTTTATCTCAAGACAGTTCACTTGACTGAGACACTCACTTGCAAAAAGAAAATATAGTAGGAGGGGCACATCCCTAGGGCATACCGCACCAAAAATGATTTTGTAATAGGTACCCAGTTTATTTTTGATTCACAAGGCTGCCCACAAATTCAGGTTTCTCCTTTGTGTATTTATTTATTCAAATGAAATTATCATGTCTTCCTGAAGCTCATGGCCTCCTTTCATACCCAGCAAGGGTAACACTACACCTTCACTTCATGTTCTACACCTATCTGGACTCATCAGAACTCTTACCTTTCTCTGAGAATCATTAGCTCATTCTCCCTACCCATGTTCCCAAGCAGAAGGAGGAAGAGAAAACTCTATGTCTCCCTGCCATGCACACACACAGAGTCCTTTTCTCCTTGCAAGCAACTCATGCATTTTTCAGCTGGTATGTCCTAGATTGTTGTAAAAAGAGCAACAGCCAAAGAAACTATAAGAACAGATGACTCAAAGACATCCTGGGTACTGCCACAGCCAGTTCACAATTACAAATGCAGGTGTAGGCGGAACACCTATATTTGAGTCACTCAATTTTTCTAGAAGGGAGAATGTCATTAGCCCTCTTGATGCATAAAACTTTGTGATCTACATGCCAGCTTCAGAGCCAGGTCACACGGTGCTCTATCCTGAGACTACATCCCTTCCCTTCCCCACTCTTTCTTTTTTTAGACAATTCAACGGATCTTGATTAATTATCAACTGCCTTGGCCAAAGGAGCTTCTGAGTCTATTTTGACTAACAGTTCTCCAAAGGGTTTGTATAGGGGCACGCACACACACACACACATGTGGGTGTGGGTGTGGGTGTGGGTGTGGAGGAGAAGGAAGTAGGTAGCTTTAAAATACTGCATGTGTTTGTTTTGTGTTTGTTTTGGTTCGTTTGTTTGATTGATTGATTTTTGAGATAAGGTCTCACAGTGCAACCCAGGTTGGCCTGAAGCTCACAATCCTCCTGCCTCAGCTAACCAAGTCCTGGGATGACAGGCATGCACTACTATGCTGGTCCTGTACATGTTTCTGACAGTGGCTCTCTCATACCTGGAATGATATAAATTCAGGGATGTTGCTTTTCATGGGAAGGCATACTACGAAAAAACGAAAAGGGAAGCAGAGATTTTTCTGAAAGACTATCAGAACAGTCATTTCAAATGAAGCTGGTTGAGGCTTTTGGATTAATGAGTAACAAAAAGATGATGGCCAAAGAGGAGGACACTGCTGAGTGAAAACAAGAGCTCACAGTGGCAAAGGCAGGACTGAGCCCAGCGGTGTTTGCAGGAGTTATGTCCCTGCTTATGTGACTCCCATGGGGACATTTCATTGTTTATACACAGTGGAAATGTATTTACTGATTGAACAAAACACTGTTTTCCATCCCCAGTCCCCCTCGGACATAGTAAAGAGCCCAATACTTAGAAGTATGAGTTCGAGGGCAGATCCTGGCTCTATTAGTCATAGATATGTGTCTTGGGGCAAACTTCCTGCTCATTCTGAGTCTCCATTTCCAAATGTCTCTAAAAGAAATAATAGTCCTGTGTGTCTCAAAGGACAGGTGTAAGGGTATAGAGATAACTCACAGAACTGCCACGGCACAGTGTGAGGGTGGTGTGGGACGGAAGGTTCTTGTCAACTTATCTAAATGAAGTTCTCGCTGAGGAGCATCTCCTACAGAATAAAACTAAAGTCTCCAAGGTCAGAATTAAAACCTCGAATTCCAAAAGGCGTAGTGTCACACACCTGTAATCCCAGCCCTTGGAAGGCTGAGGCAGGAGGATCATGAGTTGGAGGTCAGCCTGAGCTACACAGCAAGACCCTGTCTCAAAACAAACAAAACCCTCAAACTCTAGGCTAGGGGCATAGCTCAGTGTCAGAGCTATTGCACAACATCCATAAGGTTTTGATATTTGGCACAGCAAACAAACAAACAATAAATAAATAAATAAATAAAACTCCTCAAACTCTAAAGTGATAACAGTATCATCTGAAACTCTTGCACAAGGTAGATTTATATAAAGAAATGCAACACATCCTGAAGGAAAAACCAAAGATGGCAGAAATTCCTAAGCTGGCCACTTAGAAAGACAAGCTCCAGTGTTCTCAGAAGGAGACAGAGTGTGGCACATGCCGTCAGCTCTGCGACTCAGGAGGCTGAGGCAAGAGGATCGAGGCAGCCTACACTTTAGAGAGACCTTGTCTCAAAATAGGAAATAGAGAAGGGGTCTGGGGGTGCAGCTCAGGGGCAGAGTGCTGGCCTGGCATCCACGAAGCCCTAGGTTCAACCCCCCAGTACTAAGTTCTCAAAAGGAAAATGGCACGTTGACTGTGCAGACTCCTCCAGCTGACTGCAGATCCGACCTGTAATTCTGAAAATGAAACAGCCTGTCCTGAATTGGCTTTTGCCCATGGATCCTCACAAGACCTCCTGAGAATGGAATCTCTTCTACTACACTATGTTCTATGGTGGTAGAAGCGGGCAGACAAGGGGGAGGCTGGAACGTAACTGTAGGAAGACCCAGTTCAAGGTTAGGACCATTTATGGCTTTTTAAGTTATTATTTTAATTTAATCAAAATTTATTTTTCTGCTGGGCTAGTCCCAGCGTTCCGGAAGCTGAGGCAGAAGGATCTGGGCTGCATGGTAAGACTCCATCTCAAAAAGAAAAAAAAACCTGTTTCTTTAGTAAAGACTTTGTCAAGCCATATTTTCTCCTTACATGTTGGCAGTGCAGCTCTAATTTAGGCTTCGTTTTCTCTTAGCAAATTCCAAAGATGTCCCCCACACCCACCACCTTTGGTTTCCAAATACTTTCCCTCCCAATCCCCTTTACAACCTTTGCCCTTCTCAAGGTCCACCTATTGGCCTAGGAGAGAACAGACCTGAAGCCAGTGGATGATAGTTAGCAGGGACGCTTCTAGAAGGGTGAGTCATTGCGTTAATCCCACCCAGTCATTAGTGAAATGCAGTGACCTGGGCTGGTTGGGGCCTGTCTCCTCTCAAGGGAATCCCTGGATGTCTTGACGTGGCATTTTGAGTACATTTGACATCCAACAGGACAGAGCAACTCAGAGCAGAAACTAACATACCGCATGCTTAATTCTTCTCTTCCCACCCAAGCCTCTCCTTTCGTTTTCTAACCAGCTGCTTTTATTTTTCTTAACATCTAAATGTAGGAAGCCTCACTGATCTATTCCTGGGCATTTTCTCTTCCCTCCCTGAGACCTAGTGTCTCCCAAATTTCAATCATAGGTACATCATCTTCATGATAGTTATTTAATTGTTAATAATTTCCTTTAAATAGACTTGAATTTTCTAAATTGGCATAGTTTAAAACAGATCTTTATGTCACAACTGTAAATGGAAGTCCACTATCACAAATAGAAGATGAATCCAAGAATAAAAACAAGGCAAGGCATGGTGACTCGCACTGTCCCAGCACTCAGGAGGCTGAAGCAGGAGGATCACTTGAGCCCAAGAGTTTGAGGTGAGTCTGGGCAATACAGCAAGACCCTGTTTCAAAAGGACCAAACAAGCCGGGATGGTGGCACATGCTCCCAGCAGGCCAGCCTGAGCTGCACAGTGAGACACTGTCTCAAAACACCAATATAACAATTGTAACAATAGTAACAATAACAATGCAAAATATACTAAATTAAATGTTAGCTTACATTTGAAATAATCAACAAAAGATAAAAATCATTATAAATACAAACAGATAAAAACACACTCCAAAGTAAGTTCTTCAATGATGAGAAGCTGCCCATGATTAGTCAAGAACAGTGGACCTTTGGCTTCATGTTCTTTGTCTCTTGCTAACTGCTAGGGAAACTGAGGCCCATGAAAGAACTTGCCCAAGATCAAAGTAAAAGCAGAACTGAAACTACAATTTGAGGCCACTGAGTCTTAGTTTCAGAGGGTGGTCTCACAGAGAGTTCAGAAGGCACAGTACGTCTTTGGAGTGTGGGATAAAGAACATAAACCTTGGAGTCAGGAGCAGTGACTCATGCCTGTAATCCCAGTGACTCAGGAGGTTGAGGCAGAAGGATCATAACTTCCAGGCCAGACGCAGTCTGCATAACTTAGCAAGACCCTGTCTCAAAACATAAAAGAGGGCCTGGGGGTGCCCTCAGCAGTTGAGTGCTTGCAAAGTATGCTTGAGGCCCTGGGCTCAGCACCCCAGTACCACCAAAAAAAAAAAAAAAGTTATATACATATAAACTTTGAAGTCACACAACCTTGATCAAGTCTTGAATGTGGCTAGGGAAGCCTCGTTGCCATGTGCCTGTGATTTAACCTCTGAGCTTCCATTTTCTGACATAAGTCACAAATCATGTAGGCCCCAAAGAGGACACTGCCACTATTAATAATGCTTGGCCCAATGGTACTTCACCAGTACAAGTTTCCTTCCCTCCTCCCCTGTCTGCACCACCAAAATGGCCACAAACCTGCTTAACCCCCGCTGGATCTCCTTCTGAAGGAGATAGATTCTTTCCCTCTGAAGAACCCAACCCTGTGCAATGTCCAGCACTGGAGATACTTTATCTATGCTCAGCTGCCTGATCACATGAGGGACAACTTCCTGGCTTCTGTGGGATAAAGACAAAGATGGCTTGCGCCTAGTGCACACCTATAATCCCAGCTACTCAGGAAGGCAAGGCAGGAGATGCAAGTCCAATGCTCCCTTGGGTTACATAGTAAGGTCAAGGCCAGTCTAGGCAACTTAAAGAGACCCTGTCTCAAAACAAAAATAAAAAAGGGCTGGGGATGTAGCTCAGTAGTAAATCCCTTGTCTACCACGCACAAGGCCCTGGGTTCAAATGCCCAGCAGAGCAAACCAGAAAAGAAATAGAAAAAGGCCTCAGAAGGACACCAGCTTTAGCCAGCAGTGGAGAATGCAGGGTCCACAGGGGTGGACCAGGCCTAGGGAGTTACTCAGCTTCCTGACCCTGTGAGTGCAAAGAGGGCTCTGGAGAAGCCTGATGTCAGGGCAGCTCTGGAGGCAGGAGCCAGAGAGAAGCTGAGGCCTGAATTTGATGAGGCCCATGCTCCACGGTGACAGTCTGAGAGTCATGGCTATGGAATCTGAGAAAAGTTTGGGAGCTAGACATTCAGTTTCCACAGAAAAAGAGAAGGCTGAGACTTGGAAGTGCAGTGAGAAGTGAAAGACATGGCAGTCTTGGTGGGTGAGAGCAGTCAAGGGAAACATTGGGGCACACTGCCCCAGCTTGGAACCAGGAGGTAGTAGAGCTCCTAACAGAAACACTTGGGGGTGGGGGTCAGCAATGTAAAATAGCAGGACAGTCAGCAGTCAGGACAGTCAGCAGAAAGCCGAAACTGGCCATTTCAGACCTACTTCAGAGTCCATGTGTCCTTGGAAAGAATCTAGGTGTTTCTGGATTCTTCAAAGTGCCAGGGATGATGGATGGCAAGTAGTCAGAAATTGTCATAACTGGGACAAAGCAGGGAGCCACCCATGCTGAAAACCACCTAAGAGCCAGGCGTGACGGTGCACACCTGTTACCCCAGCACTGAAAGGGCCAAGGCAGGGGAGCAACACGAATTCAAGGCCAGCCCCATCTATACAGTGGACTCACAGCAACACCTTGTCTTGAAAAACCAAAAAGAAGAAAAGAAAAAGAAAATCACCTGCCATTTGCAGCCAGACTTCAGGAGGGATGCACACTGCATGCAGTGGAGGGGGTCCAAGTCACTAGAAGCAAACTGCTGAGCTGGACCAAGCCAAGTCCTGGCATCAGACATCACCAAGAAGGCAGAGAGCCTAGTATGAAGAGAAAAATCACAACAATTAAGTTTACGCATCTGAACTGGCTTCATTTTTGATTCTAGAATAAGATAAAAGTTTATTTCATAAGATAGAAAATGTACTTCAAAAGACTGAGCAGAAAGGTTGGTTTTATGGACAGAGTCAGGCTGACAGAAGCAGAAAGAAAAGAACAACAAAACATTGGCCATTTCAAAATTACTTTCTTTGGAAAGCAGGGACATCAAGCTATGTTAGAGTCCCTCTCTTCAGAGCAGAGGGAACTTTCATCATCACGCCAATTGAAACTAATTTCTTTGGGAATTTGGCTCTTATCTTTCTCCTGATTTATCTTAAGGTCAGAAAAACAGCTTCAGTTAGTTTCAACTTTGTACAGCCAAGCCTGGTGGCCCATGCCTATGATCTCAGCACTTGGGAGGCCGAGACACAAGGAGCCTAAGGTTAAGGCCAACCTGAGATACATAGCAAGGCTTTGTCTCTAATCATTTATTTATTTATTTATTTATTTATTCATTCATTCATAGATATAGAACTTCAGTGTGAGTGGCTTTGTTCTGATGTGTAGCCTGGTCCATCAGGACCTAGGACAAGTGCTTACTTCAAAACAATACCCTCCTACAATATTTATTTAACATTGAAAAGACTAGAGGAAAAAAGAGGATCATTCAAACAGCCAGTGGGTGTGTGTTCAAAGACTCTTCCTTCCAATGATGAGTTCAGATCATCATATCCCCAAACGCAATCTAAGGAACTGAAGGAGGAGGCAGGTATCTCAAAGAAGTGGAATCAGAAGAGCTGATTTCAGTGGGAAAAACTGAGATACATTAACTGGTAAATTAAAGTGTTTCTCCCCCAGAGTTCACAGAGGGCAACAGGGATCCAGAGCAAGATTAGATCAATTTCAGGGAAAAAAATTCACCTGAGTGATGTCACCAGCTACATAGCAGAGAGGTACAGCCCAGCGTGGCTGCCCAGCCTGAGGAGTTCCCCTAGTTGGGTCCTCCACTCAGGTTAAGCCAGGTCTTTGCCTTCTTCACAGAAAAGATTTTCAGATCAAGAGAGAGAATGAAACAAAGTTGTAGAGTTTATTAAATCTGCACTTGATAATACATGTGGGCCCTCAGAGAGAGTGACAGGCATGCTATGGACATAGGCTTCTCAGGAAAGCCAAAAAGAAAAAGGCCCTGGGCACATGTTCTCTCCAGGTTTCTTTAACCTAGGACAAGCCTCGTGTGATGTCAGCTCTGGGCACTCAACGTGACACGAGCGTCAAGCAACTAGAAAGTCCTTTGTCATGGCTTAGAGAGGTGCCAGCAAGATCAAAAGAAGAAGCTCTACTATTTATGTTTAAGAAAATAGTCACAAGGGTGTTCCCTGGGATGTCTCAAAGAAGTACACAATTAAAGAGAAGAAAACAAGGTCAAATTCAAAAGTTATAGACATTTTACTCCAAACATAGTTCATTACTATTTTACCATTTTCATTATTTCAAATGTCTCCCTAAAATAATGTCTCTAGGCAGGTAGTCCTCACAGCAGTTTTTCTTGGTAGTTGTGTCAAAGTTCTTGATTCTCAGCTGCTAAGACTCAAAAGCAGATTCTGGGGTGGAAGCTCTTTCCTTGTACCCCAGGTTTCTCTATCCTTCTATCCTGCCTCAGTAAGGTCTTTTCATTTTCTTTTTCATCCCCCATGCTGGGGCTGGAGCTCAGGGCTTTGCACACGCAGGGCAAGTGCTCCACTATGGAGCCACACCCCAGCTCCATCAATAAAGTATTTGTTCAGTCTCAGGACATCTGTTGCCTTCACCAGGCTTTTAATGCTGCAAGAACTAGGACTTGAGAGGATTAAGGGCCCCTCCCCTGACAGAGCTCCAAGGGCTGAGATAGCAGAGATCACCTGATGATGACCTAATATGGCAGGGAAAACCTCCCAACCTGGCAAACTCACTCCCTCCCACACTTCTGCAAGGAAACTTTTCCTACCAATGAGATGAAGGTCTGGCCAGCCCTATGGAACCCCATTCTCACTTTAGCTGCAGCCTTACTATGTCCTTCCCTTCCCTTCCCAAGCTTGCTTCTTTTCTCATCCCCTCCCAGCTCTGTACTTGCCCCAATAAGCTTGTTCCTTTACAGGTCAAAGTTCCTTCTCTCCTGTCTGTGGGCCCATGCCCTGTAAGATATTCCTATCAGAACTATGCCAGTTTTCCTCAGTTAGCAGGCACGTAACATTTGCTAAATAAATGAAATGAGCACTTGCAACTGAAATGAGTGAATGAATGTGAATACGCAGCTAATTCTAATGAGGTGAGATAGAAAGAAAGTGAAAGTAAGGGGATATTAAGGGAAAAGAGCCCTCACCCCAAGATCAGGTTTAAATCTCAATAACTGAGAATCAAGAACTTTGACACAACTAGCAAAAAAACAAAAAACAAAACAACAGCAAAAAACCACTGTAATGACTGCCTGCATACACGCTATACTGAGAGATCATATTTCAAATAAAAATATTAAAATTGCAATAAGCCATGCTTTAGGTCAAAATGGATGTGACCTCAGAGTTTAAGTTTACTTTCTCCTCTGTAATCCCGTGCTTCTCTAAGAATCTCACAAACAAGATTATGGACTATGTTCATGTCTTAATAGCACATTTATCTGTAAACCTATACAATGCACCTTCAGGACCATTTTATAATCTCATTTCACTAAAGATCAGTTCCTTAGATAGAAAGTATATCAAAACATTTCTACTTAATCTTTCAAATGCTCTAAACAATGAAACATCCTTCAACCTTTTGTAACTTATGCTTCTCTCTTATTAGCACTTCCCTCTCATCCCTAAACAATATACCTTATAAAGCAATCTTACAATTTCAGTTACAAAAAGGAAAATCCTTTAAGATAGAAAGTATAGGTAAACCAGCTCATTGTTTCTTGTACTTTGGCCACAATATCATACAAATAGCTATACTGTTCAGACTTATTTATTTATTTAGCAGTACTAGGGACTAAACCCAGGATGTCATGCATACTTTGCAAGTGCTCTACCACTGAGCTGCAACCAGCAATCCCTTTATTTTTTATCTTGAGTCAGGATCTTGCTAAATTATGCAGGCTGCCTCTGGCCTATAACTCATGAGCCTCCTGCCTTCACCTCTACCTCTCAAGTTGCTGGGATGACAGGCATAAACCACCATGCCTGGCTTTTGTTGAGACATTTAAATGTGACTCTCTCCCTTGAGAAGTCCACATCTATGTCCCAGATGTGTGTTGTTGTTAGGTGCCATCAAGTTGGGTCCAACTCATACAGACCTCATGTACAACAGAATGAAATTCTCCCTGATTCTGTGCCAGATACATGATCTTTTTTACGTTTAAGCCCATTGTTGCAGTCACCGTGTCAATCTATGTGGTTGAGGCTCTTCTTTTTTTCGATGACCGTCCCCCTGAACATGATGTCCTTCTTCAGGGATTGACAACATGTCCAAAATATCTCAGATGCAGTCTAGCCATCCTTGCTTCCAAGGAGCACTCTGATTGCACTTCTAGGACAGATCTATTGTTCTTTTGGCAGTCTATGATATATTCAATATTTATATCCAGCACCATAGTTCAAAAGCATCAATTCTTCTCTCTTGTTCAGTGTCCAGCTTTCACAAGCATATGATGTAACTCAAAATATCATGGCATGAGTCAGGCACAACTTTGTCTTCAATGTGAAATCCTTACTTTTCAACACTTTAAAGAGGTCTTTTGCCACAGCTTTTCCCAATGCAATTCATCTTTTGATTTCTTGACTGCTGTTTCTGTGGGTGTTTATTATAGAACAAAGTAAAGCAAAATCTTGGAGAACCTCAATCTTTTCTCCATTTATGATGAAGTTGCTCACTTATCTAGTCGTAAGAATTTTTGTTTTGTTAATGGTGAGGTGCAATCCATACTGAAGGCTGTGTTCTTTGATCTTCATCAGTCAATGCTGCAAATCATCTTCAGTTTCAGCAAGCATCGGATATGTACTATGGTTCTTTCCTAAGTGACTCTCTTAAGAAGCCTGAGTCCATGTCTTTGATGTGTACTAGTATTCTTGTCTTTGTCTTTTTCTCTCCAAATGTCTATGCTTAAATCTAAAGCACATACTGTCTATTATCCCTAATTAATAAACTCACTTTGTTTCACTCTGACTCATCCTGAAAATCTTTCTTTTTTTTTTTTTTACCCGGTACTGGGGGTTGAACCTAGGGCCTCAAGCTTGCATGCTTTTGCAAGCACTATACCACTGAGCTGCACCCTCAGCCCACTATTTCACTTTTTGAGACAGGGTCTTGCTAAATTACACAGACTGCCTCTGATCTCAAACTTGTGATCCTCCTGCCTCTGCCTCCCAAGTCGCTGGGAGGACTTTGGACACTGCGCCCAGCCCCCATCCTGAAATTCTTTTCTTGCACAGAGCCAAGGACCCAGCTCTGAGGCAGGATAGAAAGACAGGAAAACTCGGGGACATGGGAAGGGAAAGAGCTTTCTTTTTTTTTTTTTTCCCTCCCTGTATTGGTAAATGGTGGTGGGTGCAGAGTAATACAGCATGGCTTTTTCCATTATGAAACTATTATCTCACTTTTGATTACACTTTTATCGTCTTACAAGGTTTACAGAGACAGTTTATAGAGACTCATGACTAATATGTAGTAAAACTCAAATGCATATTTGGGCTATACTCCTCTATTTTTCCAATGGACTCATGAAGTTGCATTGTTTACATTGAGATTATCCTCCCCCTCCCCCACTTATCCCTTTACATTGATTCTCCTCCCCATCCCACCTTCTGCAATCTTTGCTTCCCTCTGCTAGTTCCTTCCCTACTTCTTTCTACTCTTTATATTGTCCCTTCTTCACTAAGTTTAATTGTGCATTTTTGTATGTCAACTTATATATAGGATTTTTTCTTCCTTTAAGTAAGATTCAGCTCCCATGTATGAGTGAGAACATATGGTATATCTCTTTTTGAGCTTGTGTTCATTCTCTTAAGATGATGTGGGAAAGAGCTTTCACTCCAGGGTCTGGTTTGCATCTCACCAGCTGAGAATCAAGAACTTTGACACAACTACCAAGAAGACTACTGTGAGGGCTGCCTGCATAGAGATGTTATTTTTGAGAGATATTTTAAATAATGAAAATGTTAAAATAGCAATAAGCCATGCTTGGGATCCAAATATATGTAACATTGGAGTTTTGCCTTCCCCTCTATAATTCTGTGCTTCCTTGAGACATGCCCAGGCAAATCCCTCCTGAGTCTTTTCTTAAACCTATACAATGTACCCTACCCCTCCTACGATAGGGGTCTTTCTAGGCTCATATCACACCAGGTGTTCAGAGCTGAGCTCCTAGGACTAACATCACCCAGGGAAGGCCTTAGGTTAAAATAAAACCAGCCCATCTTGGCTTTTTTTTCACTATCTTGGTAAGTCCTTGTCTATGTCTTAGATGCCTATCTCTCTAAGTGCCCACATGCATTAGAAGTATGTACTTAATAAACTCTTGTCACTTTGCTTCACTCTCTGACTCATTCTGAAATTCTTTTCTGCAATGAAGCCAAGCACCTGGGTTAACCTGAGCAGAGGCCCAAGGAGAACTCCTCAGGTGGCCATGCTGAGCTGCACCCAGCTGCCAGTTGTGCTGCCACTGACAGCCTCACCTGAGTAGAGGTCCCTAATGGAGGGGACTCCTCAGGCTAGAGGAGGCAGCTGTGGGTTACAGGTCCCCCTGCCACCAACACTAGAACAGCAAAGTCTTAAGTTTCCACTATTGGAGTATCCTGTCTCACAGATTTTCCTAAGGTTTGAAAACTACTCTGGAAATAAAATTATTTTGCTTTACACAACACCCTTAGGTTGTAAATAGAAGGACCTGAAATATATGAAACTAAGAGACTGTAGCAGGCAGAATCTGGAGATTCCATCAGCCTTTTTGATATTCTTCAAGGTACAGGGGTCAGCAAAGTCTAGGCTGAGCCGGACACGGTGGTGCATGCCTGTAATCCCAGCGGCTCGGGAGGCAGAGGCAGGAGGATCACAAGTTCGAGACCAGAGGCAGTCTGTGTCACTTAGCGAGACCCTGTCTCAAAAAGTAAAAAAATGGGCTGGGGGTGCAGCTCAGTGGTCCAGCACTTGCAAAACAGGCAAGTGCGAGGCCCTGGGTTCAACCCCCAGTACGGCAAAAAAAAAGAAAAGAAAAAAAGAAAGAAAGAAAGAAAGAAAACTCCAGGCTAAGCCTCAATGGGAGGAAGGTCTACCCCAAAATTATAAAAGTAGGGCTACCAAAGGCCTCTGCAGGAGATGCTGCTCCAGGCAGCTGGCTGAGGCAGCCTGCAGAGTTCTCTTCAGAGACCTCTACTCAAGTGAAGCCAGGATCCTTGGCGTGGGCCACAGAAATGAATTTCAGAACAAGTCAATATAAGGCAGAGTTAGAGTTTATTAACATTTTGTCATTTTTTTATTTTATTTATTTATTTTGCAGGACTAGGGGTTGAACCCAAGGCCTCACACATACTAAGCAAGTGTTCCACCATTGGGCTGTTCCCCCAGCCCCTCTTTCACTACTTATTTTAAGATAGGGTCTCACTAAGTTGCATAGGCTTCTAGCCTTGAATTTACAATCCACCTGCCTCAGCCTTCTGATTAGCTGGGCTTA
>VMDO01026655.1:0-26397 GCA_007922755.1 Pedetes capensis | reverse complement strand
TGGGACACAGAATGAGGCTTTCCCAGGACTAGCGAGCCAGGGGAAATAATAATAATGGTGTCATGTTAATTGTAGTCCTAATTGTAAGTCATAAGTGCTTACAAAGTGCCTAGTGAACTTTACTTGCTTCATCTTATGTAATCTTCCCCTCACTTATCTGTCACTTTGCCATACTGTGAGGGCCTGCACGTTGCTGTGATGCTTATAACTATACCACCAGTATTACAGAAACCAGCAGGGCTGCCCATGATGGACAGGTTTCAGCTGAGCTTCCAGACTAAGACAGACTAGGGGGAAGGATCTGGTAGCCCACTCTGAAAGAAATTAGTCATTGAAAACCCTATGAGTAGCAGAGAAACACTGTCAGATATAGTGCCAGAAAATGACAGCCCCAGGCTGGAAGACACTCAAAAGAAAACTGGGGAAGAGTTACCTCCTAAAAGTAGACTCTATCCTAATGGCAGGAATGGAGTAAAGCCCCAGGTACCTCCTTTGGCTGATGTGGCATAACTGAAAATAAGTAGGAAGAACTATAAACATCCATTAGTAATTGGAACATGGAATGTACATAGTATGAATCTAGAAATCATCAAAAGAGAAAAGGAGTGCAGTAACATCAACATTCTAGGCATCAGTGAGCTGAAATGGACTGGCATGGGCCATTCTGGGTCAGATAATCATATGAATCTACTATATCGGGAATGACAGAT
Organism: Pedetes capensis; assembly: GCA_007922755.1. Lineage (NCBI taxonomy): Eukaryota > Metazoa > Chordata > Mammalia > Rodentia > Pedetidae > Pedetes > Pedetes capensis. Next base: position 25,687 of record VMDO01026655.1, on the reverse strand, counting down.
TAAAGAAAAATGGGGGTGCATTCATCATCAAAAAAGACTTCTCAAGATCTGTCCTGAAATACAATTTTGTCAGTGATAGAATAATATCCATACACTTATGAGGAAGGACAATTAATGACAATTATTCAAATTTATACACCCACCACTGTGGCCAAAAATGAAGAAAGGGAAGATTTTTACCAGCTTCTACAATCTGAAATAGACCAAACATGCAATCAGGATGCACTGATAATTACTGGTCATTGGAATCCAAAAGTCTGAAACAAAGAATAAAGCTCACTAGTTGGAAAACATGGCCTTGGTGACAGAAAAGATTCTAGAGATTGCATGACAGAATTTTGTCAGACCAATGACATTTTCACTGCAAATATATTTTGTAACCAACATAAATGGTGACTGTACACATGAAATTCACTAGATGGAATATACACACACAAAAATTGACTACATTTGTGGGAAGAGATGATGGAAAAGTTCAATGTTGAAAGCCACAACAAGACCAGGTGCTGATTGTGGATCAGACCATCAACTACTCATATGAAGGTTCAAACTGAAACTAAACAAAATTAGAGCAAGTGTCAGAGAGCCAAGGTATGACCTTAAGTATATCCCACCTGAGTTCAGAAATCCCTTCAAAAACAAACTTGATGTGTTAGACACTAATGATCCAAGACCAGATGAGTTGTGGTATGACATCAAAGACATCATTCATGAAGAAAGCAAAAAGTTATTAAAAAGACATGAAAAGAAGAAAAGACTAAATTGCATGTCAAAACAGACTCTGAAATTTACCCTTGAATATTGAGCAGTTAAAGTAAATGGACATGGAAAAGTTAAGGAACTAAACAGAAGATTTCAAAGGGCAGCTGGAGAAGATATAATCAAATATTATAATGACATGTGCAAAGAGCTGGAGATAGAAAAACAAAAAGGAACAACATGCTCTTTTTCTGAAGCACAGAGAATTGAAGAAAAAATTCAAGCCTCAAGTGGCAACAGTGATGGATTCTATGGGGAAAATATTAAATGATGCAAGAAACATCAAAAGAAGATGGAAGGAATACACAAAGTCATTATACCAAAAAGATTTCAAGAGGATGCATATGATCTGAAACCTATGGTACTGAAGGAAGGAATGGAAGCTGCATTAAGGAAATTGGCAAAACACAAGGCTCCAGGAATTAATGGAATATCAACTGAGATGTTTCAACAAACAGATGCAGCACTGGAGGTGATAACTTCTTTATGCCAAGAGATTTGGAAAACAGCTATCTGCCAACTGAATGGAAGAGATCCATATTTGTGCCTATTCCCAAGAAAGGAGATCCAACCAAATGTGAAAATTATGGAACAATTTTGTTACTATCTCACCCAAGTAAATTTTTTCTAAAGATCATTCAAAAGTGACTGCAGAAGTACATTAACAGGAAGATGTCGGAAAATAAAGCCAGATTCAGAAGAGGGCATGGAATCAGGAACATCATTGCTGATGTCAGATGGATATTAGCCAAAAATAGAGAATACCAGGAATATGCCTATCTATGTTTTATTGACTATACAAAAGCATTTGACTGTTTGGATCACAACAAATTATGGATAACCTTGCAAAAAATTGGAATGCTAGAACATTTAATTGTACACATGAGCAATTGTACATGGATCAGGAGACAGTTGTTCCAACAGAACAAGGAAACATTTCCTTTAAAGTCAGGAAATGTATGTCAGGTCTGTTTCTTTTCATTATACCTCTTCAATCTCTATGCTGAGCAAATAATTCAAGAAACTGGACTTTATAAAGAAGAATGTGATGTCGTGATTGGAGGAAGACTCATTAACAATTTGCATTATGCAGATGACACAACTCTGCTTGCTGAAAGCGAAGACGATTTGAAGAATTTACTAATGAAGATCAATGAACACAATCTTCAGTATGAATTGCCCCTCAATATCAAGAAAACAAAAGTCCTTACAATTGGGTCAGTATGCAACTTCATGATAAACAAAGAAAATATTGAGGTTGTCAAAAGTTTTGCTTTGCTTGGTTTTACAATCAACACCCATAGAAGCAGCAGTCAAGAAATCAAAAGACAAACACTGTTGCAAAACACTTCTTTAAGGGGTTGAAAAGCAAAGATGTCACATTGAAGACAAAAGTGTACCTGACTCATGCCATCATATTTCCAGTTGTATCATATGCATATCAAAGCTGGACATTGAATAAGGAAAAAAGGAGAATAATTGATGTTTTTGAATTATGGTGCTGGAGAAGAATATTTAGTATACCATGGACTGCCAAAAGAACCAACAGATCTGTCCTAGAAGAAGTACAACCAGAGTGCACCTTGTAAGCAAGGATGGCTGGACTGCATCTTATGTATTTTGGACATGTTGTCAGGAGAGACCAATCCCCAGAGAAGGACATCATATTTGGGAGAGTGGCAGGTCAATGAAAAAAAAAAGAAGAAGACCCTTAACTAAATGGATTGACACACTGCCTGTAACAATGGGACTAAAGTTAAAAGAGATCGTGTGCCTGGCATAGTGTCAGAAAGTGTTTCGTTCCATTATATGTAGGGTCGCTAGGAGTCGGACCCAACTTGATGGCATCTAAAAGCAACAACATGTAATCTTCACCACCATATAATGACATAACTATTAACATTATGTTTATTATGTGTTTGAGAAAATTAAGAATCTGAGCAATTAGTTAACTTGCCCATATCATCTTGTTTATAGCTGGCTAAACCAGAATGCAAAGCCACAGCATTAATTTCAGCACCAGAGACCTCAAGTGCCACACTGCCCCTACCACTGATATATCAATGCCAGTACGGGGTGAGACATGTAAAGCCTATTGTCAACTACACAGTTCTCATCAGGCCAGGATGTCTGCTGATGTCTTTTGGCAGCTGTGTAATGAACTCCCTGGCTGCGCTTGGCTTATGGCTAACCACCCCATGCCAAGCTCACCACTGGAATGTCTTGTCTATCACTGGAATGGCTCCAGGCTCCATTTCCTGCCCTCCACTTTGAACTTGTTCTGCCTGTCTGATGTCTTTCTAGTGGGTGACCTGCTTGAACCGCTTGCATTTGGCTCTGCCTGCATACTGTCCTCAGGACAGCTGCCTCTGCACGAAGACGCAACCCATCTCTGCCCTAGGCTTCTGGTGTCTGCAGTCTCCCCTCACACTATAGTTTTGTTTGGCCTTCCCCATGCCTCTGAGTACATCATGGTCCCCTGGTCTGTGCCTTTGCACCTGGTCCCTTCTCCACCTGAAACACTCTATGGAATGACCTAGCTGCTTCCAAATGGTTTTCAATTTGGATACTCCTTCTGTCATGGTTTGAATATAAAATATCCCCCAAAGTTCATGTGCTTTAACATCCAGTGCGTAATGGATAGTGCTGTTTGTGGAGGTTACGGAAACTTTGGGAGGTGGGATCTGACTCACAGAAATGAGTCACTTGGGGTGGGCCTCTGGAGGTTTCTACATGAATCAGGTAAGCTCTCTTTCCCTTCTGCTCCACCATGCTATGAGGACATCAGTCACAGACTTTGACTCTACCCTTCTGCCATTATGGACTGAGCTTCTACTGTGAGCACCCAATAAACCTTCTCCTAAATAAGTATATTTGGGTTGGTTTTTCTGCTAAGGCAATGAAAGCTGAGTAATACAGCTTCTAACTCACAAGCTGAGTTGTTGGCCCTGCCTAGGGTCCCACAGTGCCGTGCATTTGCCTCTGCTGTCCTCTAGTCATGCTCTATATAGGAGCAATAGCAGACATTCTTACAGGCTGGGTTTAGGCTTTCGTGACTCAAACGCTAGCAGGTACACAGCACACAGGGTACTTATTGGATGATTGTTTAATAGATGAGCCAAAGGTCAAATATGAATTAATTCTCCACTGTACATCAGGGCTCAAGAGTGCCTACTTAACTGGATCTTGATCAGGCAAGAGCCACAACCCTGGCATCTTCCCCAGAGAATAGTGGGAGGGAGACTCCCAAGACAGGCAGTTCTGCTGCAAACAGCCACCTGGCAGTCTGCAAAATAATGAGTCCACACTTGTGGTTTACACCTGGAGGATTTTAAACACAATTTAGTTTGAAATAATTATAGAGTCATGGAAAGTTGCAAAGTCCACGGGCCCTTGCCCAAGTTCCTCCAGTGGTAATGCCTTGCACAACCATAGTGCAGTACCAAAACCAGGAAAAGCCCTCAAACTTCACTCACATTTTGTCAGTTTTCCACTTGTGCTTGCACACGTGTGTGTATGTGTGTGTATGTGTCTGTGTGTCTGTGTGTCTGTGTGTCTGTGTCTGTGTCTGTGTCTGTGTTAGGAGTACTTTTGCCACACCTATAGACTCACATACCCACCACCACAATACTCAGACTGTTCCACCTCCACAGGGGGCAGCTATGTAAAGTCTCTGCATGATGACATTCGCCTCTTTTCCCCAGACCTACCTCCTGGCCACCACCAATTTGTTCTCCAGCTCTATAGTCTTTTTAAAAAAATTATTGAATGTTATATAAGTGGAGTTATATAGTATGTAACCATGTGAATTTTGCTTTTATCATCAGCATAATTCCCTTGAGATCATCCAAGTTGCATGTATAAAAAGTTTGTTCATTTAAAACATATTTGTTAACTATTGTTATTTTAATTTATGGGATAAGTATGATAAGTTGACTCATGTATTTAATATGTGATGCTCAAATCGAGGTAGTGAGCATATCTATCTCAAACATTTTTAAATCTTTTTATCAATACATAATTATACATATTTATGATGTACAATGTGATATTCCCATACCTGGGTACAATGTATACTGACCAAATTGGAATGATCAATATTCCTTTCTCCTTCACTTTGTTTGTAAGGCCTTTGAGCTCCTCTCCTCTAGTTATTCATAAACCTTATAGTAGGTTATTGTAAACTATAGTCACCTGATGTGCTGCAGAACACTAGCACTTATTACCTCTATCTCAATCTGTTTCGGTACCCATATCCAACCTCCCTCCAAACCTCTTCCTCCAATCCTTTCCAGCCTCTAGTAATCATTATTTTATATTCAGATTGACTTTTTTAGCATTCATATATGAAGGAGAACATATAGAATTTGTCTTTCTGCACCTGAGTTATTCTACTTAATATAATGGCCTCCAATTCCATTCATATTACTGAAAATGATGGAATATTGCCTTTTTATAGCCAAATAATACTGTTTTGTGTATACCACATTTTCTTTATCTATTCATCTGTTGATGGGCACTGAGGTTGATTGAGTTGCTAGCTATTGCAAGAAGTGTTGCAATAAACATGTGTGCAGGTGTCCCTTTGATGTGCTGATATCATTTCTGGGTATATACCCAGAAACGGGATAGCTAAATTATATGGCTGACTGATTTTGAGTTTTTTAGGAACCTCCTTACTGTTCTAGTTTGTTCTTTTCATCAGTGAGTAGTATTCTGAGATATGGATACACCACAATTTATTTAATATTTCACCCCATGAAAGACCTCTGATTATTTCATTTTGGCTATTACAGATAAAACCACTACAAATGTTCATGTGTAGGCTTATGTATAACCATAAGACTTCAGGATAAATACGCAGGAGTAAAATCGCTGGGTCACATAGTAGCTGCATATTCACTGTATAAGAAACTGCCAAACTGTGTTGGCTGGGTGGCTTTACCATTTTCACTCTCACCAACAATGAAAGATGACCCAGTGTTTCTGTGTTCTCACTAGCATTGGGTGGTGTTGCTATTGTTTATCTCAGCCACTTTGAGAAGTGTGTAGTGGAAATCTATGTGGTTTTATTTTGTGTTTCCCAGGTGGCTAATGATGTTTCATAATTCTATGTACTTATGTGCCATATCTAGGTCCTATTTGCTGAAATGTGTGCTCATGTTTTTTGTCCATTTTATAGACAGATGTTTCAGTATTGAATTTTGGGATTTCTTTAAGTATTCTAGAAAATGGTATATTGTCAGAAACATAGTTTGCAATAGTTTCCCCCCAGTCTGTGGTTTGTCTTTTTATTCTCATTATAGGTTATTCTACTGAGAAAATTGAAAATATTTTGATAATGCATAGTTTATCAATTTTATCCTTTTTTAGGTTGTACATTTAGTGTTAAGTCTAGCATCTCTTTTCCTAAGCCCTACGTCCACAAGATTTTGTCTTACATTTTTTTCCATAATTCTCTATAGTTTTGCTTTCTAATATAGTTTTACTATACTTCAATCTATAATCCATTTTAAAATAGTTATATAAAAGGTGTGAGGTATAGGATAAGATTCAATTTTTTCATGAATTGATGTTCAATTTAACTAATTATGCAAAGGCTCTCTTTTTCCCACTGAATTACATTTTTGCTTTTGTTACAAATCAGTTGGACTTATTTGTATGGTTATTTATGGGTTCTCTATTATATCCCATTGATCCATGTGTCTATTCATCTGCCAATACCATACTCTCTTAAGTATAGAATTATTTTTCCATTTTAGTCTTTCTTCTCTAGATTATTGGATCTATTTGTGATGGGCAATCTCCACTGTTGATTTGACTGGATTTAGAATCACCTAGGAGACTGGTGAGCCATACCTGTGTGTCTGTCTGTGAGGGCATTTCCAGAGAGGGGAGTCGACCCACCCTGAATGTGGGTAGCACCATCCCATAGACTGAGAGCCTAGAAGTGGAAAAGGAGACAGCCAGCATAGTTCTGGCATTTCCCTTTCTCTGTCTCTTGGTGCCATGATGTCAACAGCTCCTTTCCACTATGCCTTCCCCACCATGATGGACTGGGCCCTCTGAAACCATAAGCCAAAATAAATATTTTCTCTCTTTTATTAGGTAGTTGTCACAGGGATGGTAAATGTGAGTAACACAGAGAATTGGTACTATAAATTAGGTTTGTGGTTGTGACTAAATCTGGTCATGTTGTTCTTAGGCCTATGGAACTGGTTTGCAGGAGGACTTTGGAAGAGTTTGGAGATGCAGGCTAGAAAAGACCTAGAATACTTTAAACAAAGCTTAATGGGCCATTGTGGTGTGGACTCAGAAGACCAGAATGGTGATAGAAATGACGACAGTAAAGACTGCACTCATGATGTTTCAGATGGGAGCAAAGACTCTACTGGGTACTAGATTAGAGGCAATTCATGTTATATTCTGGCAAAGAATTTGTCTACATTTTGTCCAGGTCTTAAAACTTTGTGGAAGGCTGAATCTAAATATAATATACTTAACAACAGCAATTAAGTTGGTGGAGGAAATTCCTAGACAGCATAGCATTCAGGCTGCATGATTATTGCTATGTGTCTTCACCCAACTTTACAGTAAGAAAAAATAAAAGAAAAAGAACAAAAACTAAAACACATTTACAGTGAGAATCAGGAACAAAAAGCAGGGCAGAAAGATTTGAAAAACTTTCAATGTGTCCAGAAAAGGAGTTGAGAGTTTTGAACAAGGAGGGTGTGGATCTTAAGGAGATTAGCATCATTAAAGAGAAGCTAAGCACTTTGCATTGGGACAATAGGGAAATTTCTGACCCCACCTATTATAGGTCCCGGAGTATAAAACTGTACAATCCTTTGAAAGATTTTACTTTGAGAATAGAGAGCTGCCAGTGTACCCTGCTTGCATGAGGATGCAGGAAGTGTTTTGCAGGTTCAGTAACCAAGGCATTCAGAGGTCCCTGCATCCATGGTCTGAGTGGGCCTGGGTACCACTTGAACTAGTGAGAACTTGGCATTGTTCACATGATGCTAGTTTTGCAGAATGGAAGAGTTCTAGGGTCATAGAGGCTTCCATCCAGATTTTATCACAGGCCTATCTTATGGTTTAAATCTGACGTGACCCCAAAGTTCATGTGTATGAACAATAGTTCCCCGTGTGGTGGTGCTATAGTGGAAAGCTGTGGAACTTTGGGAGGTGGGATCTAGCTGCCAGAGGCAGGTTACTGGGAGTGGCCTTTGAAGGTTTTGTAAGGACCCTTAGTTCTGGTAGCTTTCTCTGCTTCCTGCCATGATATGAAATACCCACCCAATAGGTCTTGCCACCAGCTCCTCCACCATGCCTCCCCAGCACTTTGAACTGCGATCCTTTATACCGTGAAATAAAGAAACCTATCCTTCTTCCTTGGGTTGTTCTGCCAGGCATTTTGTCACATGACAAAAAAAAAAAAATGACTGACACAGATAATTGGTACTAGAGGATGAGATTGTTGCTGTGCCAAAACTTGTGCATGTGTTTCTTAGGCTGTTAAACGTATTTGTGGAAGGAATTTGGAAGAATTTGAAAATGTGGGCTAGAGAAGCCCTTGACTGCTGTAAGCAGAGGTTGAAGGATGGCTCTGGTGGGATTTTGGAAGATCAGAATGCCAACAGAAATGCTGACAATAAGGATGATGTTCACAGGGCTTCAGAGGAAAATGAGGACACTATTGGGATTGGAGTAGAGGCTAGTCATGTTACATTCTGGCCAAGAGTCTTTCTGTGGTTTGGTCACGTCCTAAAAATTTGAGTGAAGTTGAATTCAAAAGTTATAGTCTAATTAACATGCAGGAGGAAATATCATGACAGCATAGTATTGAAGGTGTGGAGGGTTACTACTGTATACTTTTAGCCACATTTATGATGGAAAAAAGGACCAAAAAACATAGAATAAAGATTTGAAAATGTACAGTTTGGCAAGAAATAAAGCGTGTGTTTAAAGTTGCAGACCAGGCAAATTTAGGCAATGAGGCCATATATGTTAAGGAGGTTGTTGCCATTAAAGTGACACAGCAATGAAACAATAGGAGGGAAAAGGTCATGGGGGCAAATAAAGAGCTGGCCAGACCTCTAATTGAAGGCTCCAAGTGTAAAACCACAAACTTGTTTAAGACTTTCCTTTGAAAAAAGTGTCTGAAAAGTGAGTGCCTTCAGGTGTCTTTCTGGAAAAGGGCAACATAGGCAACTGTCCTCTCAGGTTCAGCCACCCAGGCATTCAGAAGCCACTGCAGCCATGGCCCAATGGGGCTCAGCTACTACTCAAGCTGGCAGCAGATCTTGATATCATCCATATGGTGCTTTTTCATCAAGCATGAATAATACGAGTTACAGGGTTATAGACTGTCACTAAGGCTCCAGAAAACAGTGCCTTTTGAGGTCAGGCACTGTGTACCTGGGTCAGATTCCTGCAGAAAGCCCTTGACATATTGGTGTATGAAGCATTGAGGGTGATGCTTTAGCTGCAATGGAGACTATAGGATGTTAGAGATACCAGTCACGTGAAACAGCTGCTGAGGGAAGCTACCAATAAGTGGAGCCAAACCAAAAGAGCTATGGGGCCTGAAAATGGCAAGATCATGGGACAGAGCAGCCCAAGCCCATTGGTGCCCAGATGAGGCCACACCATGTGCCAGATGTTAGGCTTGGAGCTATAGGAGTTGTTTGCCCAGCTGGATTTTGGTCTTGCTTTGGACCAATCTTTCCTTATATGCCCCATTCATCTCTTTTGGAATGGGAAAATGCTTACTCTGTGCCACTGCATATTGTAAGTAGATAACTTTTTGTTGTTGCTATTGTGCAAGGGCTCATAGCTAAGAGATTGCCTTGAGTCTTAGTAGATACTTTGGAGGTGGCCTTTTGAATAATGTTGGGACTATTAAAACTTTGGGAACTCTAGACATTGGGCTAAATGCATTTTGCATTATGAGATGGCCATGAACTTTTGGGGTCCAGAGATATAGTGTTACGGTTTAAATCTGAAATGTCCCCCCAAGGTCATGTGTTTCATGCTAGATCCCCAGGTGGTGGGACTGTAATGAGAGGTTGTGAGATTTGGGGAGTTGGGATCTAGCTAGCAGAAATAGATCATCAGCAGTAGGTCTTTGGAGATTTTACCTGGACTCCACATTCCAGTAAGCTCTCTCTGTTTCCCCATGCTATGATATGAGTCCTCTGCCATAGGTCCTATGCCAAGTGCTACACCACACCTCGTCACCATTATGGACTGTGAGCCAAAAATATCTCTTCTTCCTCCTTGGGTTGTTTTGTCGGGGCCTGTGTCACAGTGACAAGAAAAGTGACTCCCACAGCCTGAAAAGCTAAGCAATGTGTAGCAAGGTCTTACTTCCTACATGGAGCCCCTGAGAGGGTGATGTGTGAAGGACCCTGTGAAGAGGAAACTAAAACTTCTGTGGAGACCTCAGGATGTTTGAGATGCCAGGAACATGGAACACCTGCCCAGAACACCTGCAGATGATGAGTGGAGCCATCCCAAGAGAGGCAATGTGGGCTGCAAACGGCACAGGCACAGGGACATGGCTGTCTACCCCTGATGGAGCTCACACCATGACACTCTGTGCCCTGGACACCAAACATGGAGCTGCAGGATTTAACATTTGCCCTGCTGAGTTTTGGCCTTGCTCTGGTGCCATCTCTCATGTCTGTGTTCCAATTTCTCCCTTTTGGAATGGGAATGTTTACACCACGCTGCTATAAGTAGCAAGTATATAATTTGATTTTTATTTTTACAAGGATTCACAGGTAAGAGTTTCCTTGAGTCTCAGTGGACACTTTGAACTTGGACCTTAGAACAATGTTGGAACTATGAAGACTTTTGGGACTCTTGGAGATGGGCTGAATGCATTTTGCATTATGAGATATATATGAGCCTTTTAGCCTGCAGCGGTAGCCCTGTGGCATCTGATCCTGTCAGATCTCAGAAGCTAAGCAGGGTCGGGCCTGGTTAGTACCTGGATGGGAGACCACCTGGGAACATCAGAAGCTGTAGGCTTGGGAGAAGGACCTGGCAACCCTCTCCCAAAAATCAATCTGCCATTGAAAACCCTATGAACAGCAGAGAAGCACTGACAATAGTGTTTCCCCTGTTGTACAGAGGGTCGCTATGAGTCGGATCCAACTCGACGGCACCTAACAACATGAGCCTTTTAGGGGCACAGAGGTAGAATGTTATGATTTAAAGCGATGTATGTGAGTGTCAAGTCAACATAGGATAGACTTGTGATGGTAAATTTTCATTGTCAACTTGCCTGGATTTAGAATCACTTTGTTGTTTCTGTTGTTTCGTGCCCTCCCGTTGGTGTCCAACCCATAGCGACCCTACATGCAACAGGCGAAACACTATTGTCAGGGCTTCTCTGCTATTCATAGGGTTTTCAATGGTGGATTGATTTTGGGGAGTGGGTTGCCAGGTCCTTCTCCCAAGCCTACAGCACATGTTGTTCCCAGGCGATCTCCCATCCAAGTGCTGACCAGGCCTGACCCTGCTTAGCTTCTGAGGTCTGAATGGATCAGATGCCACCATGATACCGCTGCAGGCTCAAATCATTTAGGAGATGGATAAGGCACACCTGCGGGTGTGTCTCTGAGAGGCTTAACTGAAATGGGAAGATTCTGAATGTGGGCAGCACCATCCCATGGGCTGGGGGCCTGGAGGGAATGAAAGGAGAAAAAAGAGAAAGCCAGCAGAGGTCTGGCATCCCCTTTCTGTACTTCCTAGCCTGCCGTGACTTGAACTCTGCTCCACCACACTTAGCACCATGATGGTTTGAATTGTTTGAAACCATGAGCCACAGTTCCTCCCTTTAAGCTGTTTTTCTTGGGTATTTGTCACAGTGATGGTAAATGTAACTGATGCACTATTCTAGGTCCTCTGCCTTCCCATACAGAATAAGCTTTTCCATGTCCTTAAAATTACTGCTGAGATTCTGCTAGGAATTGCACTCGGTTTCTACGCCAGCTTAACCTAGGGCTTTTGTTTTGCTTCCAGCTCTGGGTAGCCATCCTTCATGACAAGGCTGCAGGGCCGGGTAGCCGCAAAATGTCCTCATCACCATGTTCTGCTGCAGCTTCATTCAGTGCAGGCAGCGGCCACCTGTCCAGGGTCCCCGCACCTGGAAGAGCACTGTGTTAGCAGCAACACTGTCGGGGCTCTGCTCTGCCCCATCACTCACAATCCTAGGTCGGTTGGCTGAACAATTTTCAGTCGGTCGCATGTTCCCCTTGGCAAGAGTAAGATGGTGCCAGGTGGAATTGACAAAGACATCTGCAAGAAGTGGGTCCCTAAGCATGAAGGATGAGCACATCTGTGGCCTCATGACACAGTGATGCTGAGAGGGCCCTTCCCTGACTTTCCTGTCATGGTGCCTGTCTTGTCCACTCCTGCATGAGCCTAGAGAGCAGAACTAGTCAGATAGTACCACGCACTGCAACGATGAGTTAACTCCAAAATGTCCCTAGCTCAGCTCAATAAAGATGTCTTCGTTGCTTCCAGAAAATTGTACATGGCTCTGGTGGTCTGTGTCTATATGAACTGATAGCATCTGGAAAGTGTGGCTTTGAAGCCTGCTGGGTGGGAAGAGAGAGCTGCAGGGCAGAGCTGAGACTTGAGGCTGCCTCAGCCCAGCCATAGTGCCTGTCACTTGTGCGGTTTGGTGGCTCCATCTAGTCATGCGGCCCCACCCTCACTTCAAGACAGGCAGGGAAATGCAGTGACTCTGAACAGTAAGCATCTGCCAATGACAGGGAAGAATGAAATCCCTTCCAGCTGGAGGCAAAACTGAGTTTGGGAAGAAATAGAGTAATCCGACAATTCCTGTACACACACTTGGGGGTGATTTCATGCTCCTGGTGGGGGGTTGTGAGCTTAGCTACTTTAGGCTGAGGCAATGTGAGTCTGCCCAATGTGAGCATCAACACAGACTCGTCCCTCGATGCCTGCTGCCACTTTGTGTGTCTTCTCCACACACTCAGAAGAGCGAATTACCACCAAAGGGAGGATTAGCACCATGGAAAAGTTGGATGTCAGCTGCTGACTTTCTCCATGATGTGCAAACATTCCCAATCTACCTGGCTACAGTCGCTCTGCCTTATCACAAAGCGCAACTGACTTCTGTGCATCCAGTCTGCTCCATTGTAATTAACTTCGGTCACAAGATTGTGACACAATTAGTTAATATTTCTGCAAAATCCTTGATGTGTGCCTTTGAGGGCATGTATGTGTCTTTAAGGAGCTGAATATGGTCACAGAAATCTTAATCATTTTATTTATTTTAATTAACACAGTAATTGGGTGTATTTATGGTGTACAGTGTGATGTTTTAGGGCATATGCAATATATAAAGATCAGAGTAATTAGCATTTCTATCACCTCAGGTACTTAGCATTGTTTTGTATTGGCAACATTCATTCAAAATCCTCTCTATTGGTTATTTTGAAATAGTCAATTGTTGTTAACCATCGTTATCCTTCTGTGCATAGAATATTAGAAGTTATTCCTCCTGTCCAATTGCTTTTTTTTAATCATCTGAATTGCTCTCCCCTCATTTTCTTGAGATGGTTGGGCATATAGGGAAAAACTAAGGGAAGATGTAAGACTTGCATACATGGACACCTCCCTCTGCTGGAACTCAAGGGATGACAACTAGATGAACCAGATGAATTCAATGCTATTCTCTGGGCTGGGGGAAGATTTTTGTTTGTTTGTTTTTGTTTTGTTTTGTTTTGATATTTGTTTTTATGATATTGAGGACAGAACCAATGGCCTAGCATATAATTTGCAAATGCCCTACCACTGAGCTGAACCCCAGCCCCTTCTTTTTCTTTTTTAATTGAGACAGGTTTTCTCTAAGTTACACAGGCTGCCTCTGGCCTCAAACTTGCGATCCTCCTGCCTCTGCCTCCCAAGTCGCTGGGATGACAGGACTGTGCCACTGCACCCAGCTAATGAGGGAGGGCTTCTCTTCCAGAGGACAGAGATTGACGAATGAGGAACTCCGAGTTGTCCTGTGTTTTGAACAGACCTTTTATTTTTTTTCCTTTCCTTAATCTTACTTTTTAGTGTTACTATTCCTTGTATGAGACAGTGTCTGGCTTTGGAACCCATCTTGACAGGTGAGCAAGGTTCACAGCTGAGACACGAGGGAAAGGGGAACTCTGTTGTCAGTGCTCCCCATCACACCCACACCACATATGTTTGTGCATATGCCTGTGCCTGTGTATGCTTGTACATATATACTCTATGCGTACTTGTGTGCTTATGTGCAGGTGTGTGTGCATATGTGTGTGTGTGTGTGTGTGTGTGTGTGTGTGTGATGGTTATACACAGGAACTTCTCAGCTTATGATTGGGTTATGTCCTGATAAACCCATCGTAAGTTGAAAATATTGTAAGCTGAAAATGTATTTAATGCGCCTGACCTCCTGACTTAGCAAACACCATAGCTCAGCCTAGCCTACCTCCAATGTGCTTGGAACACTCACATTAGTCTACGGTAGTGCAAACTAACCCAGCACAGACTGCATTAAATAATTAAACATTGAATATATCATGTAATTTACTGGGTATTGTCCTGACAGCAGAAAGCAGAGTGGTCCTATAGGTTTACCTTCCCACCGTCATAAGGTTGTTAAGTCTGGGACCATCTGTACACACTACACACACACACACACACACACACACACACACTCTCTCTCTCTCTCTCTCTCTCTCTCTCTCCTCTCTCAATAGAAATCACCAGGCAATTTGATGTATTTCTTTGTTTCGCTCTGGAGGCTTGAAAGAGCGTGTTTCCAATTGTGTGCAGTGGCTCTGGGGAGCTTATGTACTCGTAGCGCTGGAGCGAGCAACTCTGATTAAGGAAGCATACTGGCCTCTTGTGTTCAGTTCCTTTTGACCCCTAAGGGCACCACATTCCATCAGTGAAACATAAACCTCCATGATGCTCCGCCAGTCACTGAAGACACCCCACATCTCTGCTCCGGGGCAAGCAGCGGTGTGGAGCCCAGCAGGACTCGGAACGCCTTTGGTGAATATCTGGAAAGCATTACCGAGCTTACATCCAGTCTGTCCTCTGCCACTAAAACATCGGCCCGAAAGCCACTGAGGAAACCTCTGGATGTTTCCTCCTTGGAGCTTAAGGTCCGATGAGGGTAGGATCCTCAATCTACCCAACTGCGCTGAGGCCGTCTTGGTGCTATACTGGGTGAGGGGCAGGTGACTCCCACAGCATGCTTCCAGCTCTTGGTTGCCAGAGATGAATGACTTCTACGAATCACCTCGATTTATTTGGTCTTTGCAATTGCAGGGGTTCAGGTCCTGTCATTTGTACAATTTGGCCTGGAAATAGAGACCTCAGCACTCCTTGGGTTAGCTCCATGCGAGCGCTGCTCTGCATACCTCATTTCTTCTTGGTCTTCATAAATTCCACTGCTGTCACCTCAGGTTTTCTTTGGGGAAGCCGACGCAGGCAGTGGCCAGGAAGGAAGAGAGTGAGCCAAATCATCCATCCGAATCTATTTAACACTGAGAAGTACAGGAACAGAGATGGGGGAAGGAAGAGGAGACGCTCTGGTGGAAACCTGTTAAACACTGCAAGCACTTGGCTGGGAGCCTCAGATAAATCACCAGTGATCTGCACCTCCCAGGGAGACCCTCCAGTCCCTGGAAACCTCAGCGGGAGGTAAGAACCAGGGCAGAGCCTATCAGTTCCCAGAGAATGTGGTGAAAGGGCAAGGGTCCCCCACATCCTTCCACAAACCTCCACTGTATACCCTGCTCAAGTTGGCAATCCATAAATCTCCCATTTGTAAACCTTCCCCTGTGGCTCACACAGGGTCCCATTGCTAGCGTCCATAGCCCCACAGTTGCTGTTTCTGTCCCTGCTGCTGGCCATGCTGCCCCTGGGACCCAGAGGCCCAAAAAACACCTCCTGGGGTGCAGTTCATGGCACCAACACTGCAGCAGGTAAGTAGGTAAAGGAATCTCATTTCTAAGGCATAGCGCATCATATAGTCTCACACTTAATACAGACATAGTCACAGTAACAATGCCAACTGAACTGTGTGCTTGTCTCTGGGTAACTTAATGTACACAGATATTGTCCTGACAGTGGCAAGCAGAGTGGTCCTACAGGTTTACCTTCCCTCAATCATAAGGTTGTAAAGTTGGAGACCTTCTGTACATACTACACACATACACTACACACACACACACACACACACACACACACACTTCTCTCTCTCTCAATAGAAATCAACTTGCTTCACTAAACACTTATAAATACTCTGTGATTTTCTAGAACTTCTTGGGATTTTAAACAAATTGGAAGGTTGATGTGTGGCACCAAGTCGGCTGGCCGGTACTTCTATTCACTGAAGAAGTGGATGTTAGATCAGTGTTTTCCAATAAAAGATCCCAGGGAACCACATGTGCAATTGAAATTTTCTAGTTACCATATTAAAAAAGTAAATATAATTGTGAACTAGCCAGGTACGTGGCACATATCTATAATTTCAGGAACTCAGAAAGCTAAAGCGAGTTTAAGACCAGAAGCAGCCTGCTGAACTTAGTGAGACCTTGTCTCAAACTAAAAAAGAAAAGAGAGGTTAGAGATGCAAGTCAGTGTAGAGAACTGGCCTAGCATGCATGAAGCCCTGGGTTCAACCTCCCAGTACAGCAAACAAAAAAAGGAACTCATGTTAATAATATATTTTAACATTTAACATTTTAATATCTAAACTATTATCATTTAACATGTAATTAATATAGAATTACTAATAGTTTACATTCTTTTTCTGTACTCTATTTTGTACTTACAGCACATCTCAATGAGAAAGGTCACATCTCAAGGGCTGCATAGCCACTGTGGCTACTGGCTCCAGTATGTTTAGCTTCCCAGGGCTTCATGCCTATGGTAAACCCCTGGCTCTCTAGAATTTACTGGTATCAGGATGAAAATCCAAAAAAACCTAATACTAAAAGATTAATTTCCACTAGTCACAACAATAAAAGTAACCAAAGCACCAGCAACTTTCAGAGTGTTTGTCATTATAGATACTCTGCTATAGCTTTACATGACAGGTCTCAATCAATTCTTAAACCTTAAGAGACATCCACTCTCATTGTGCTGTTTAGAGTTGATCAGCTGAGACTTGGAGCAGTTTTGTAACTTATTTGAGGTTCCACCGCTAGTACGTAGTAAGATCAGCTCTGAATCGAGGCTGTCTGATTCCAACACCCAACAGAAAGGGACAAGGAAGGAAGGCATGGAGATGATTCCTTAGGTCTTCATGGCACTACACTGGATTTAGGGAGGCAAAATGCCAAGGGGATACAGAGTGTGGCTTAAGGGTGCACTAACGCGATGAGTACCTTTTGACTTAGGAATAATACAGCTAGGAAGAAAAACCTAAAATATTTCCATAAATAAAAGAAGGAGAGCTAGGGAGAGCCTAGATATTAATTAAGAATCCCTTTCTTAGAACTTAGAGGTGACATGGAATGTCAGTAGGGTTTAAAATCAACGTGAATGGGCATAAGACCTCATTTAAGCCACATGAGCCCTATAAAACATGAATAACACATTGCATCTACTCAAACTGCAGTTTTCGTATTTGAAATTTCATAGTAATAAATTCTTATTTTCAAGCACTGTTATCAAATAAGACAGAATATAAAAGAATATTACTTGTGTTTTCATTAAAAACACTAAATATAGCAACTAGTGAAACTAGAGAATTTATTTCTCCACTTGGCAGTATTGACTGAAATTATATATATATTCAAAGGTAAGTAAATGTACTTCATAAAGGGTTAAATCAGAAGTCATATTAGGAATATACATGTTACTTAGGGCTCTTCCTAACCTTTTTGAGGATGACATTAGAGAAAGCATCCAGTCATTTACAAATTGAGATTTGAATTGGATGCAATGATTTTATCCTGTACTATTTGAGCACTGAACATTCACATATTCTCACCTCTCAATCTCTAAAACTGTATATGCGCTTTTTAAATAAATTATGCTGTTATTATATTTTAGTGAAAAGATGTTTGCCAAAACCTTGTCATCATTACACTGACCCCATGATTTTTGCTTTATCTACTCAACTTTGTATCATAAATTTAATATTTTTATTTAAATTGATTTGATCATCTCTGCTTATTAATAATTTTAGACCATTTACATCCAGTGTAATTACATCAAAAACAACAGGAATGATAATAACAACTATTACTATTATTATTGATATGACTAGTTTCAACCTGCTATTTTGTTTCTATTTGTTTTATTTGTTCTTTGTTCCTTTTCTTTCTCTTTTCTTACTTTCTTTTAGATTAATTGAATATTTTTCAAGAAACAATTTATCTCTACTATTGACAAATTAGCCAAAGAAATTATTTAAAATAAATGTTGTTTAAATAAAACAATCTTAAAATAAAATTGCTTATTTTTTCATGCATGAGCCCTATACAACACTGTAGGTGTTACAATATGCATCTTTAACTTATTGCACATCTTATTCAAACATCATATCTCCTCATTGTAAAGTAAAATTCTTACAGCAGTATACTTCTATTCCTACCAACCTATGTGCTATCTTTCTCAGGCAATTTATTTCCACATATCTTACAAAGCTTACAACACAGTCTTATGTTATTATTTTTTGCTTTAAACAGTAATTTTTCAGAAGATTTAAACAATGAGGAAAATAGCTTTTATATTTACTCATGTATTTGTTATTCCCAATGTTCTTTATTTTTTGGTATTGATCCAAGTTTCCATCTGGTATCATTTTCCTTTGTCTAATTAAGTTTCTTCAGCATTTTGTGAAGTGCAGATCTATTGGCAACAAAATCTCTCAGCTAGTATTTATCTGAAAATGTCCTTATTTCATCTTTACACTTGGAAGGTCTTTACACTGGGTATAGAATTCTAGATTGTCAGTATCATTTTTTCTTTCAGTACACTAAAAATGCTGCTTTGTTATATTTTGGCCCATCTACTTTCTGACAAATGTGATATTGTTTGTACCATTGGACCTACATGTGTCCTGTGGGTTTTTTCCCTCTCTCTCTAGCAGCTTTTACAAATTTCTCTTTATATGTAATCATCTGCAATTTGATTATGATGAGCTTTCGTATTTTCTTTGTGTTTGTCTTGCTTAGGGACAATTGATTTTATTAGATGCATAGGTTTAGTTTTCATCAAATCTGTAAAATGTTCTATCATTTATATTTTCTAATATTTTCTGATATTTTTCTGTTCTTCCTTCTACCTCTTTTTCCTCTGTGACTCCCATTACACATGTTGATCTGACTGATACTGTACCACAGCTCATCAAATCTTTTATTTACAAAGGTTTTTACCCCCATGTGATTCAATTTGATTTTTATGCTACTTTGTCTTCTAATCTACTGATTTTCTGTTCTGCAATGTCTAATAGGCAGTTATTCCCACTGTGTAAATTGTTCATCTATTGCATTTTCCATACCTAAAATTTCCTGTTGGTTCTTTTTTATGTCTGTCATCTCTCACATCATAATCACATTTCTTTGAACCCTTGACAGTACTAAGCATATTGAAAATTGTTGGTTAAATGTTGATCACCCCTGTGACATCTGGGCTGTGCAAGTCTCCTGAGCACTCAACATTAGGTCATTGTCCCATACATATCATTCTCTTGGTCCTGTGTGTTGTGGGGTCCTTGAAGGGCCACATGATTTTGAGCAAGTGTTTCAGAATGATCTGGTATAGGGAGCTGGCAAAGTCCAAGATGTTGTCCCTGGGATTGGGGTACCTGGACAGACCCTAGGGGCCCAGCAGAGACTTTGGGTGTAGTCACTGTAGCTATTTCTAATATCAATTCCAATTACTGACCCTTGGGCAATAGTGCAATTGGATGAAATCTTGGCTGGTTATAAGTCTATAGCTAATTGAAATGTATCCTATACTTGGTGAAAAAAATCACCCAAGCTACTCTGTACTGGAACAAATAAAACCATAGTTCAGATTAAGGAATTTGGTACAGTGTCAAAAGTAGATTTCTCTCCCCCCAGCCTCTATATAACTGTGCAGCCACAGCTTCCTCAAAATTTTGCATTTGTGGTCCATACTCCCAGGAACCTATAGAAACATTTTCCTGCTTTAAAGACACAGCATACAGTGCTGCTTTTCAAGGATGCTTAATTGCTTATGGCTGGCAGTGAAGATGGTGGAGTTCAGCTTTTTTATATAAGTGGAAAGGCTCCTCTCAGACAGGTGGAAGGCCACACAAAGGCACTTCCTACAGTAGACTATACAGCAGGCCAATACCATGTGGTCTCCAGGGCTGACTATACAGTTAAATTATGGAATATTCCAAACTCCAAAGAAATTCTGACCTTAGCAGAGCATTTTGATTATGTGAGGTGTGGATGTGCTAGCAAACTGAACTCAAGTCTCTTTGTAACAGGGTCATATGATCATACTGGGAAGATGTTTGATACATGAACAAATAAAAAATGTTCCTATGTTGAGCATGGGCAGCTACTGGAGACCGCCTTCATTTTCCCCCTGGAGGGGACTTCTCATGTCTTCAAGGGTTGTTATGTTAAAGTCTGGGACATGTTAAAAGGAGGACATTACTTGTGTCTTTGAAAAATCATCACAAAACCATGAAATGTTTATGTCTGAGCAGCTTGGGACAGAAGTTACTCTCTGGCTCACTAGATAGGAAGAGCAAAGTATACAGCACAGCTTCCTACAGAGTAGTCCACAGTTTTGGTTATTCAGCTTCAATTTTGAGTCTTACACTTGGACATGAAGGGATAACCAATGGAATACTGAGAGTCAAACATCAGAAACGTGAAGCAAAGGAGGATACTCTCTTCCTAGGAGAAGAAAGTCTTCATATTGAACTTTTATTAAAGACAGAAATTACATGAAGCAATGGGATGACATTTTGATCAACTGGACAACAACAAAACACTTAGAATCATATGACAGATATCTGAAAATTTTCTGGATCACTAAAGCACTTGATCCCACACATGTCTGTCAGCTTGTCCTGCTGTGGGGGCTTCCATGTTGCTGTGATGCTGAAAGCTATGCCACTGGTATCTCAGCTACCAGCAGGGCCACCCATGGTGGACAGGTTTCAGCTGAGCTTCAGACTACAGCAGACTAGGAAGAAGACAAGGTAGCCCACTCCTGAAATAATTATTGTTGTTGTTGTCTCTGTTAGGTCCCATCAAGTCGAGTCTGACTCATAGTGACCCTATGTAGGGTTTTCAATGGCTGATTATTTTCAAAGTGAGCTGCCAGGTCCTTCTCCCTAGTCTGCAGCACCTGTTATTCCCAGGTGGTCTCCCATCCAACGACTAACCAGACTGACCCTGCTTAGCTTCCAAGATCAGACGGGATCAGATGCTAGGGTGATACAGCTGCAGACCCTGAAACAATTAGCCATTGAAAACCCTATGAATAGCAGAGAAACACTGTCAAATATGTTGTTGTTGTTGTTAGGTGCTGTTGGGTTGAGTCCGACTCACAGCAACCCTGTGTACAACAGAACAAAACACTACCCAACACTGTGCCATGTTCAGCACTATGTCAGTGCTTCTCTGCTGTCCATGGGGTTTTCAATAGCTGATTGTTCTGAGATTGCTTCAGGAGTGGATTGCCATATCCTTCTCCCATTTTGCGGGTGCTGAGGATAGAATCCAGGTCCTCGAAAAGCCCAGAGTGGCACTCTACCAACTGAGCCAAATCCTAGCCCCTTCTGTCATATATATAGCCACAAAATGAGCTCCCCCCCAGGCTGGAAAGCATTCAGGAAATGACTAAGGAAGAGTTGCCTCCTCAAAGTAGAGTTGATCTTAATGATGGAAATGGAGTAAATCCCTTGGGACCTTCTTTCACTGATGTGGCACTATTCAAAATGAGAAGAAACATAGTGGCTACAACAATGGGCTTAAATACAAAAAAATTGTGTGCATGATACAGTGTTGGGTAGTGTTTCTTTCTGTTTTGTTCATATGGTCCTAAGAGTTGGATCCAACTCAAGAGCACCTGATAACAACTTGGAAGATTTGACTTTGCTAACTATTGAAAAAATAATCTCTTTGATACATTAAAAAAAGACTATATATAGAAGCATGCCCTGGCATTTTCAGTTGCATCATATGCTTGTGAAAGTTGGACTTTGAATAAGGGAGACAGAAGAAGAATTGATGCTTTTGAATTATGGTGCTGGAGACGAATATTGAATACACCATGGACTGCCAAAAGAACCAACAGATCCATCCTAGAAGTGGAACCAGCATGCTCCTTGGAAGCAAGGATGGTTAGATTGCATCTTAGGTATTTTGGACATGTTGTCAGGAGGGACCAATCCCTGGAAAAGGGCATCATGTTTGGGAGAGTGATGGGTCAATGAAAAAAAAAGAATACCTTCAATTAGATGGATTGACACAGTGGCTATAACAATGGACTTAAACATAAAAAATATTGTGTGTCTGGCATAGTGTCAGGTAGTGTTTCATTCTGTTGTACATAGGGTTTCTATGCATCAGACCTGACCCAATGGCACTTAAGAACACAACAACACATACAGAAGAAATTTTATGGAAGAAACTTGAGTAATTATGATTGGGAAATAAGAATTTGCTTTCAGATGTTTCCCATGTAATAACTGAAGTTATTTTATGGCATCTTCAGCAGGAAGATCTCAATTGTCTTGCCCACAGTGTCTGTCTCCCTTGGCTGAGTTGATGTTGATTTCATTACAGCAAAGTTCTGCCTCAATATTTGGGTAGCCACTCAGCTGGGAGTTCCAAGATGGGCCCTATCTGGAGAAGGTTCTACCTGGAAGTCCTGCCAAAGGAATACAGTCTTGTTGTTTCATTTTGTTTTGTTTTATTTCTATCCTAGAAAATAACAACAAAAGCAAATAACAACACAGCTCTTTCGTCCCTCTCATCAGCACCTTTGGGATTTCTAGGTGCTGCTTAGTTTCCCCACCTTTCCTTTGTATCATTGCTATCTTAGATCTGCATCAGGTGGTCAGAGGACTGTGTCTTTTTCAAGTGTGGCAAATCTCTAGTCAGCTCTGAATAACTGATGCCGGATAAGTATGTGGAGTAGAATAGAGGAGATTTGATACTTAAAAAATATACTTTCCATCTCATGTTTTTCTTTTAATCTTTTAAATCTTCACTATCTCTCCTTATCAGAATAAGGTCTACATTAGACATTTTTGGACCAATGGCTCCCCATTTTCCTTCAATATGTAGGCTTTCTACTAAGTTTTCACCTTCCTTCAGATGGTGGTTGTTGTTAGGTGCCAATGAATCAGGTCCAACTCATAGTGACCCTATGTACAACAGAACAAAATACTTCCTTACACTGTACCAGGCCTAGCACTATGTCAGTGCTTCTCTGCTATTCATAGGGTTTTCAATAACTGTTTTCTGGGAGTGGGTTGCTGGGTCCTGCTCCCAAGCCCGTATCACTGGTGTTCCCAGGCAGTCTCCCATCCAAGGACTAACTAGGCTGACCCTGCTTAGCTTCTGAGATCTGACAGGATCAGATGCCAGGGTGCTATGGCTGTAGATTCCCTCAGGTTAGGGAAATAATAAAATTTGTCATTTTTTTCTTGAAATACATGGCCTTTCATCTGAATATACACATTTGAAACTTATGTTATACCTACCTAAACCTCTGAAAACTGTTCTCTGATCTGTGCTCAGATTTTTTCTATGATCTTCACAATCATCTTTTGGTTTAGAACCCCAAACCAGACCAGCTTGCTTTGAAAAATAGGGTTTTTGTTTTTGTTTTTGTTTTATTTCAGTTCTGAAGGGCTGAACCCATAGCCTTGCATATAGTCTGCAAGTGCTGTGGTATTGAGCTGTAACTACAGCCCCGTTTTTAGTTTTTAAATTGAAACAGTATTGCTAAATTATGCGGGCTAGCTCTGGCCTTGAACCTGAGATCCTCCTGCTTCCACCTCCTGAGTCATTGGGATTATGGGGTCATTGGGGTACCACCATGCCTGGCTAATAGTTGCAGTTTTGGAGGTTCAATGTAAATCACATTTTTTTAAATTAATAGATTCTTATTTTCCTCTTGGCTTTCAGGGGTGTATCAGTTCCTGGTGCACAGTCAATGGCTGGTAACTCCTAGCACATGTAATTCACAGTTGCTGCCTTCTCCACCTTCCCTCAGTTCTTACCCTACCTCAGTTAGTAATGTGCCCCATAATAATGTCTTAAGCTAAAAGAATCCTTAGAGGAAGATTTCATAATGGGAATCCCCTCCTATAATTTTAGTTATATGACATCAGATTTTCTTAAAGCAAAAGAAAGTGTAATACTCCTATGTTCTAGAAAGGGCATATGCTCACACACGGTATAGTTTCCCTTAGGAATTGATATAGGCAGTCATATAGCACCATGACTTGTGAAGAAACCAGAAGTTTGCTTCCCTGAATAATTATGAGATTAGTCAAGATCAGAAGGTATGGTTTCAAGTTGAGAAAGGTTAATTTATTTAAATAAAATTTCTATTTAAAAGCTTTAGAAATTCAACTTCTTAAATATGCTAAGTCAAAGATTAGTGAAAATTAGAAGTAGAAATTCTACCCTCAAATGTAGCTTCCATTGACTATCTGAAATGTGAGAGCTTCTTGTATGTAGGTATGTTAGTTAGCACAACCATCCCAGGTTGGAATTATTCTCATTTAACATCAAATTAACTAAAGTAGTTAAATTTACTCTTGAAGTCTCCATGCTAGAGTTCCTTATCATTCCAGCATTAGTCCTACCTGCTGGGGCCTACACTGCTCACTCCCTTTAACAAAACTTCACCAATTTCTGTGGTTTTTAAATGAAATTTATAGTGATTACAAAATTTTTTAAAGGATTAGGAAACAATTCCCATAGCCACCAATACTTTTACATGTTAAGAAGTAGCTTTTATATTCATTAGAGACTGATATTTGCTACTTGAAGAATTTTAACATAACTAGCATATTACAATATGTAACTTTGGTGTTAAGATTTTAATTTGAAACACCAAACAGATTTTTAGACTTGTGATTTTTAGTTGGAAGATATTTTAAAATGTACTAAGCTGGCAAAAAACTACTGAAATGTTTCAGAGGACCTAGAAAGTCATTGTATATTTATTATGATTATTAAGAGTTAAGCACTTAGGAAGGTTTTGCTTGTTGGGTCAAGCATTTGAAGTGCTCTTTAAAAGAGAGCCAGATTTCTTAAATGTAAATGCTACTGAGTTGCTTAAAGAAATTTGATTGTAATCACTATTAAGAGAAATTTAGTTTGTTCAATTTAAATGAATTCTACCAACTGTTAATTAAAGTCTCTTTCTAAAGCAATTATTAAAATATAGTAGTTTGCTGGGGTGGGGTTTAGCTCAGTTGGTAGAGTGCTGCTCTGCACTGAGGTCATGTGTTTCACTCTGTTGCACATAGGGTCGCTGCTATGAGTGGGACCTGACTCAATGGCACCTAGCAGAAACAACAGGAGTTTGCTAAATGGACTATTGGTTTTGTTTTGTTTACTGAGAGTTGAACACAGGCCCTTGTGCTTATATGCTTTGCAAGTGCTGCACCACTGAGCTGATCCTCAGCCCTTTTTTTTTTTTTTTTTTTTTTTTTTTTTTTTTTTTACTTTTTTGAGACAGGATCTTGCTAAATTACACAGACTGCCTCTGGTCTTGAACTTGCAATCCTCTTGCCTCTGCCTCCCAAGTCACTGGGATTATAGACATGAACCACTGCACCAGGCCAAATGGAATATTTCTAAGTTAAAAGCTTAAGGGCCTGCAGCTATAGCCCTGTGGTATCCGATCCCATCAGATCTCGGAAGCTAAGCAGGGT